>JACYXH010000409.1:1345000-1355000 GCA_026745465.1 Lota lota | reverse complement strand
CTATCCATCCACCCATTCATCCAGCAATTCATCCCACATAGCTATTAATCCATCCGTCCATTCATCCATCCATCTCTCCTCTTGCCCCTCTCTTGTTTCATCCATCTTCCTATAATTATTATTCACACACATCACATACACACACACACACACACACACACTCACAAGCCCTGCCCCCTGTCTCTGTCACCTGGGCAACGTGTGAAGCCACACACAGCAGGTCCAGGACAGATGGCCAGGTAGAGAGAGTTAAAGAAAGACAGCGAGAGAGAAAGACATGGGGAAGGAGAGAGAGACAGCAAGAAAGAGAGAAACACTGAACTGGAGAGGAGGATAGGATGAAAAAGGAGAGTGAGAAAGAGAGAGAGAGAGAGAGAGAGAGACTTTCCTAATGAACATTTCATTTGCATTAATAAATGTATATGTAGTCATTATTTTATATGATATAAATTATTCGATGAGGTTTAGGTCACTTTAATTAGAAGGGATAAACTTCCTTCACGTTCATCTCTTTCTAACACATATCACAATATTTGTGTATGTACACATATGACAACAAAGCAAAGACTGCACTAAAGCCATCTCTGTGGCTATCAACATGCTTCTAATCCAGTGGTTTCCGGTCCAGTTTGGTCCTAATTTGAAGCAAATATGCTTCTAATGAAAGTGTTCTGTAGACAAATGAAACACATGGTTGGGCCAGCACATCAAACACACACACACACACTTAAAAATGAACGCGTTAAAATGTCCAGCCAATTCACAGGCAAAATACATCCTTATATGGGCGTTAGTAATTAGTGAGAGAGAGAGAGAGAGAGAGAGAGAGAGAGAGAGAGAGAGAGAGAGAGAGAGAGAGAGAGAGAGAGAGAGAGAGAGAGAGAGAGAGAGAGAGAGAGAGAGATACAGTGAGAGGGGGAGAAAAAGAGAGAGAGTCATTTCCTCTCTCTTCTCTGCTGGTGCTTAAGACTCCAGAGTGCTGACATCAGCATTCTGAGCTTTCACTACGACCAGCCAACCCCCCCCCCCCCCACACACACACACGCACACACACACACACACACACACACACACACACACACACACACACACACACACACACACACACACCCGCCTTCCTGCCATTCAACACATACAGATTAAATATGTTATACAGGACATCATGAGGCATCGTTAAAACACCACACAGTACACACACACACTGCCTACATCACACACACAGGCCACGTACACACACACATACACACATTGCCTACTACACATACACGCACACACACACACACACACACCGCGTAAACCACATATACAACACACAAGTTACAACACACAAACACACCTACAGAACACACACATTCTACAGTACACACGAATGGTCCATCAGTACACACACACACACACACCCCGGCCCACACTTCAACACACATAGCCAAGCTCACACACACACAGCACACACACAACCTACATTACAGCAGCACACAACCACACACACACACACACACACACACACACACACACACACGAGGCCCATATCACAGTACCTTGGTAGGTTGCCATGGCGCCGGCTAGCGTGTTAAAGGATATGGCCATTCGGTGATCTTTTTGGCGTACTTCCGCACAAAGTTGTCTTCACTGAAGAGGAAGAGGGAGCGGTTGACCGTTAGGCAGCTCTGCCGGACGGGTATGGGGTTGTACAGGGCCATGGTACGGGCGCGCTGGGCCATCGACTGCTTGTACATCCGCTGGGCCCCAGGGGGACCCCCTTGCCTGCTGCCACCACGGCCAGACCCCCCTTGTCCGCCGGCACCCCCGCCACCCCCGCCACCACCACCTCCTCCTCCTCCGTACCTGTTTGGGACCTCGTCTCCGAAGCGCGCCATTCTGTAGACACCAAACGCCAGTGGTTAGGACGGACCCGGGGGGAGAACTCAGGGCGACCCCTCCACATGCCACTGGCCCATCAGCCGCGGCCACCAGCACGCATGCACTACCCCGGCGCGCTGTCGCTGTCTCGTTCTCTGGCTGTCCCCCGATCGCTTCTCTCTCTCGCTCGCTCGTCGCTATAGTCCCCGCTTCTGTCTCTCGTCTTTCTCGGGTCTTTAGCGCCAAGAAGATACATCCATCGGTGTGTATGTTGGGGGAGGGCTGTAAAAGGGTAGAGCGAGCGGCGTCTCACGCGGTGTGATGGGAACGAGAGCAGAAGATAGAGTGGATTGCTAACGTTGTTTCTGGCGAAAAGCAATCAATCGGTTGTTTTGAGGCGATTTAGATGATGTATGAAAAATAATCGTTTTGTTTTAAGACGGAATGTAGCCCATCATGTTCGTGAATGTCCAGTCAAAACGCCAATGGTGTTCTCTTATTCAAATGAAAGGCACCCGATCTGATTGGGAAAATCCTCTTAACGACTTTTTTTCTCTCACATTTCAGTAGGAAAACATATTGATTACGCTTCA
Organism: Lota lota; assembly: GCA_026745465.1. Classification (NCBI taxonomy): domain Eukaryota; kingdom Metazoa; phylum Chordata; class Actinopteri; order Gadiformes; family Lotidae; genus Lota; species Lota lota. The sequence goes on along the minus strand of JACYXH010000409.1, from coordinate 1,352,547 downwards.
CCCTCAACATATGCAATAACAATGCATAGATGGCAGCGCAGCAATTAAATAAATGTTGCAAGAAAGTCGGCTACCTTATAACTAGACTGCGTCTTTTTCAACGGCCTAGTGCATCTCGACCAGGACTGCAATTGCCTTCTCTTTTTTTGTTTACAGATGCTCTTTTTTCAGCGAGATAAAAATAGAAAGATCTCTCGGTGAAAATAGTAAATATTTCATTAAATTCAGTGACATATCCGCAGTGTTTTGATGAGGCACGGCAATATCCCCACCGCCTCCCTGCGCCCACCCCACCAGGCAGACTGGGCTTTCCCCCCGGCCGCCGAGCAGGGGAACAGTTGTTGATATCTGCAGTTAAATCCCCCCACCTTGGAAAAAAGCATCGGTCACTGATTTTGGGCGTGAGCGAGCGCTTGAAAACGAAGATACAGAGATATTCTTGGCGTTACCTCTTTCCCCCCTCCCCCCCTTGAAAATACCAAGTTGATAAATTGTTTTAAAAAAAGACACCGTCCACCATAATCATCTATAATCCAGGGTCGGGAGCAGAGCAGATCCGTGCGGGTATGATCCAGAGGAGCAGAGTAGGGCCATCGGGGCAGGCGGCAGCATCATCAATTCTAGGTCGAGAAAATCGACGATGGCGCGAGTGGATTGAAGCAGCAGCAGCAGCTCGCGTCTCCTCCGCCAGCAGGCAGGGCGCAGCCCACCTCCATCCGAACCCCATCCCCGCCCAGCGGCATCGCCCCCGAGGCTCACCTCGCCGAAAAAAGAAGCGACACCCAGACCCGCAGGAGGCTCGCACTGTGTCCCCTGTTTCTCTGTCACTCTACCTCTCCCGCCTCGACCCTTGGGCAAACGCGCTTTTTAGCGCGTGTGTGTGTTTGTGTGTGTGTGTGTGTGTGTGTGTGTGTGTGTGTGTGTGTGTGTGTGTGTGTGTGTGTGAGAGAGAGAGAGCGAGCGAGTGTGTGTGTATGTGTGGGTTCGGTCTGGAGGCTATACACCCATGGAGACCCGCAGCAGCTTCGGTAACGACGAAGAGAAGAAAAAAAAAACGCGCGGAAACGAAATTAACGGGTCGAGCAGCGCACACACTCCCTGGTCTGCTCCGCGCGCTCAGCTGCCGTCGATCTCGAACCGCACACCGAACATATGATGACGATCAGTTGGACGGTTACCGAGTCGCGCCGCGCGCAACAACAACCACAAAAAAAAAATAAGATAAATCTGAGGCCAAGCCTTGCAGCGCCTGATACTCGGCGCCTCCCCGGAGCGATTTGGTTTCTCGACGCACCCGCCGACACTCCGGCTCGTATCCGTGCACTACGGCAGCACAGCGCTGCTCGCGGCTTCCTCTCGTGGACGCCAAGTGTCAGAAGCACGAGGAACACACACAACACAGCGGCGGGCCAATTAGGCTCCGCGCGAACTGTTTACGGTACCCACGGAAAGGACCGCCAATGATTGGGCTTTATGAGTCCGGACGGTGGGTTGTAAATACGTCAACGATGAGGTGACAGTGCGTTACTTCCCTCAAAGTTTTAAATGTAGAGGCATGTAGGGTTTTATTCTTTATGTGCAGACCTAATAGTGGAAAGACCTACCAGAATTATCCATCCACGCCTACATGGAGGCTAACAGAGTCGGAGGGCCGAAAGAGCCCAAAGAGTTGCCAGGGAAATGAAGTTGAAGGAATGATTAATCCAAATGGACGAGAACGTGTCGTGTTCGTCGCTTTTTAGGACGAAATAAATATATATATTCTCCTCCCAAGCCGTATGTTGGTTTGGCTCTGGTACCAAAGAGCCCTTTGAAGACAATTGGGTCCGTGCATGCCAGCCGTCATATCCGTTTAACAGGCCGTTGGTGGGAAAATACTGGGAGAGTAAAACCGAAAAGCAAAACCTGACTGAGAAACTGACGAGGAACCTGGATGCAAACAGTTTGTAGTATCCTACACACACACGCGCGCGCGTGCGAACACGCCCACACACACACACACACACACACACACACACACACACACACACACACACACACACACACACACACACACACGCGCGCGCACACACACACACACACAGACACACAGACACACACACACACACACACACACACACACACACACACACACACACACACACACACACACACACACACACACACACACACACACACACACACAATAATTCAACCAAAAGAAAACAGGCGAGTTTAAAGGGGTTCGTCGCTGTCTCTGGTGCTGAAGGAACCTTCTCCAAGGTGCTGAACCACAAACATGTCTCTGTGTGCAGTTTGCTGAAGTCATTTCCAACCAGGGTACCCTTAACCTGTACATACTTTATTGTTTGCTGTTCTACCTACGAAACAAAAATGTCGAGGTAAAATATAAATATTGGTTGAATTATTAAAGTATTAGGTTATGGTGATTGTTGGTGATCAATAAAGTTACGATCAGAAATCGCAGTATGCATCAGCTGCAATATTAGTTCCTAGGCCACTGCAATAGGGATTATGATGCTAAATGATAATAGTATAATATTTTATTATTATATCCTACACCACTACAATAGGGATAATGATGCAAAATGATAGTTGTATAATAGTATAATATTAGTTCCAAGGCCACTACAATAGTGGTAATGATGCTAAAGGATAATACTACAATAGTTGACTGTTAGCTCCTATGCAACCACTATAGTAATAATGATGCTTAAAGATAACATATTAGTTAAAAGGAAAACAAGATTGGTTTGGTCTGGATAAAGGGGTAAGCTGAGCCCACGAGATCGGTTGGAAACCAGTGATGTTAATTATCAACACTATTAGGGCTATATCATAGGGCTACGTTATACTATTGAACATAATAAGTTGAACAGTCCTGTGGGCAAATTGAATCAGGTGATCGGTAAAGTGTACGCTAAAGCGCGTGCGCGCTGTTCGCTTTGAAACGTGCCGGTGATGCCATGCGGCTCTAGGACAGCTGTGTACCCCGCATTTCTGAGTTCATAACCGATGACGACGAACTGAACAGCCATCGTCGTGAAGCGAGAGAGCCCCGACGCCGGCCCCTATTACTCATTATTCCGGTTCCCGGAGTCTAGTGGCGAGACCGACGGGGTTACAGCGAACTCGTTACCGGTACGATAAAAGCGAAGCCTTCCCGCTGACAACTAACAGTGAGTGTGACTGTAAGAGCGAGTGTGCGTGCGGGACTGTGTGTGTGTGTGTGTGGTAGAGAGGAGGAAGGGGAGGGAGTGTCGGGAGTGTCGGGAATGGGTGTGCAATGCACAACGAATGCAGGATGTGACGCTGTCTTTGCCTTGCGTCTTATGGTGCACAACACGGCCATGGAGTTTAACTCGGGCTACCGTATCGTATCGCGCGAGCACCCGCATCCCCCCTTCTCTCTCTCTCTCTCTCTCTCTCTCTCTCTCTCTCTCTCTCTCTCTCTCTCTCTCTCTCTCTCTCTCTCTCTCTCTCTCGCTCTCTCTCAGACTACGTGGATGTTTGCGCGAGCACGTGAGTGTGCGTGTCCGTGTTCACGCCGTGCTGGTGAGAGGTCCTGCTGGGAGCCCTGATGCGCAATATTGTCATTCAGGGAGCGTGCACACCGGCAACCCCCGCAGGAAGCCTGGGTACCTCCCCCTTCAAATGACCCCCCCCCCCCCCACCCACTCACACAGACCCACCCCACCCCCCTGCATACCACCCACCCACCTCAGTCTCCCTCACGTCTCCCTTGCTCTCCAAAGCGTGAGAGGGAGAGACAGGGAGAGGGAGAGAGAGTGAGAGAGAGATAAAGATATAATGGTAGAGATGAGAGAGATGTGGAGAGTGGACAGCATGATGAAAATCTACTTTCTCAATGCTTAGATAATTAAAAGAAACACAGCGATGGAGATTGAGGGCTTTGAATCTATGTATCTCTCCATATCATCCATTCATCATCCATCCATCCATCATCCATTAGTCCATCCATCCATTTGTCATCCATCCATTCATGCATCCATCTATCCTCCATCCATCTATCATCTATCCATCCATCTATAATCCATGTATCTTCTGGTTAGTTGCAGGGGTCTTTATAATTGACCAGGCAGCCGGAGAGAGATGCTATACTATATACACATATATATATATATATCTATACTCACTGAAGGGAAAGATCCCAGGAAGAAAACATAGCAAATACGCAGGGCCGCTTCTGACCTTCTGAGGGCCTTAAGCCACATCAACCTAGGGGGCCCCCCTTACCCCATCTGATACATCAAACCCCTTTCTCAATTTTCAAATATATATATGAATAAAATAAAAACGTTGTACAGAAGTGTTGCAGGATTGATGTGCCAAAGCTTACTTTGTACACATTTTGAGATTGATCTACTGACCAAAATCTGTGAACAATTTTTCAAAAGTTGACCAAATTTATTGATGTTTTCTTTTTCCAAAGGGGGTGGTTTTAGGGCCATGAGCCGTCTCTTCTACCGCTTGAAGCTAAAAACGGCCCTGCGAATGTTTTGTATGTGCTTCATTTATTTGACTGTTATTTATGCAGTTTAGGCTCATGAGACTAAGCCTCTCTTCAAGAGACCTGAAGTTTACCTTTACAAACCACCTCCCTGCATCACCCACCACCACCAGGAGAAAGTAGTAGTGGTGGTGGAGTAGAGGAGGTGGTGGTGATATGATGGAGTTGGTGGCGGGGGGTGGAGGTGATGGTTATGCTGGTGGTGGTGTGGTGGAGGTGTTGTTCAATTGTATGATTTTGGTAATGGTGTTCAAATGTATGCAAGTTACTAAATGTCAATAGAATCAAATGAATCCACCCATGACTCGATCGCCCTAGGGCATCGTGCTCTACAGCTCAATTTGGTCTGTACTGACCAAACTGTTGACATCAAAGCTACTATTTAGTAAAGTGGAAAACCAATTATGTTTTTCTATGAACACACCAAATGAAAAGATGTCACTATGACCCAGCTTAACAACCTAGTTTATACTTTTCTGTTGCTCTCCGCGTAGCCGTGCCAAAGAGAGCCAATGCTGTGATACCTCTGAGGTCCAAGAGGGGCCGCTGGTGTGCGAAGTTACACAGTATCGCTTTAATAAAAGCTTCATCAGATAAGAACTGTCACCTGTTACCAAGTAATTATGAGAATAACTCAAGGTGTGTATTGTAGAATATGTGGACTGATAACACGGGTAACCCCCCCCCCCCCCCCTCCCCCGGGCCTACCTGCTCTGGTAGAGCTACTCGTCTCACTAAAGTCTCACAAATCAGACCTTGGATTAATAATGTAAAGTCTGATGGCAGACAAGCTGAAATCTGGATCAACGGGCCGTTTCACTGTTTATCGCTTCATATTTGTTTCAACCAATCGTGTTGCTGGATGTAGGGAACTGTAACTGCGTGTAATTGGCTATTAACAGTGAACACAAACTCAGCCAGACCTAGTAACTTGTTTAAAAAGAAGCTGGCTATAGAGGTTTCAAATCAACACCGTGTAGACTGGCCACTGCAGTAACACACTTTAAAATCCCCTTCTGAAAGCTTCATCCACTCGCGTGAATGTGTACCAATCTTTGGTAGAATATCTCCGTAACGAGACAGGAAACAAGGCGTTACTCCACCCCTTGCAGTTTCTGGTTTCCGGCCCAGGCTCTGAGCCTGTCTCCCCCCAGAAGTTCTGCCAAAACATAGTAGGACTCCTGGATCCGAGATTAGTATTACTACCACAATCTCAGCGATACTCATAATTAATACACAACATTATACTGGGCCTCTGATCCTAAATGCAGTTCATGTTATTTAAGAGGAGTGTGTTTACCACTGATTCGCTTTGAACAACTTGCATTCTTGAGTGCATGTGTGTGTGTGTAAGTGCGTGAGTATACATGAGTGTGTGCGTGTGTGTACATATGCATGAGTGGGTGTGTGCACATATGCATGAGTGTGTGTGTTTGTGTGTGCGTGTGCATGTGTGTGTGTGTGTGTGTGTGTGTGTGTGTGTGCAGATGAAGGATACTCAGCTGTTCATTATTCATAGTAATGCATATTCGACGGTGTCCTCATTATTAAACTTTGATCTGCCAACTATCTGCACTCAAACATAACAGGGGGATGGGGGGGAATCAGATGGTGGGGGAGGGGGAGTCGGGAGGAAGAAAAGACAAGTGTTTGCATCTTTTCTTTCCTCCAAGTTAGGTAAGTTGACTCTCAATCCATCTATACCTGCAATTACCGCACGCTGATAGGACAAACCCCACCTATTGATGTAACACTGTCGTATACACACACACACACACACACACACACACACACACACACACACACACACACACACACACACACACACTAATATAAAATCATATGAATTACAGTGAAAACAGGAAGCCACATAGACAAGATGCTATTTATGGAACACTCACAGTACACAGTGTGTATGTGTGTTGGTGTATGTGTGCTTGTGTGTGTGTGTGTGTTTGTTTGTGTGCGTTCACGAAACAATGGCATCTGATCTGAAATTAAACGTACGATGTCGGTGTACAAAAGCTCGCAGTCAGACAGACAGACATACGGAGGGACAGACCGACAGATAGAGGGACAGACAAACAGATAGAGACAGACAGACAGACAGACAGACAGACAGACAGACAGACAGGCAGAGGAGCAGCCAGAGAAGCAGAAAGACAGACAGACAGACGGACAAGCCAACAGACAGACAGACAGACAGACAGAGGGACAGTAAGGGTGTGGGGCATCCAAGGTAATTAGTGAATTGCTCTCTTTATTTTGGCACATCTCTCCAGCTGACTCCCGAAACTTGTATTAATTAATAGTCAGAGTTAATGGAAGTGGCGTGATGGGGGAGGGAGAGCTGGGGGGGGGAGGGGAGAGAAGAGGAAGGGGGTCTGCTCTGTTCTGCTAATGGGAGAAGAGAAAGAGAAAGCAATACAGTTAAAGGAATCAGCACTCTGGGGAGGGAACGGGGGAGGGAGGAAATGGGGGAGGGAGGAAATGGGGGAGGGAGGAGAAAGAGGCGAATACAGGAAACAAGAGAGAGAAAGAGACAATAGATGTATAAAGAAAGAACAAGAGATGAGGGGACACTACAAAAGCAAAACGCAAGGAGAAAATACAGGGTAAGAAAGGAAGAGGTGTAAATAGAGAGAGGAGAGACATGCGACCATAAAGGGGCAGACGAGAGTGATCAAACAATATCACCTCAAGCTCTTTCATTTCCGACAAACTGAGAATTAATGTAATTAACTATTGAGGCATGAGATTCTGACGAATAATAAACTTAAAGTGCTGACCCAGACCAGCCAAGAATCAAAATCGGATCATCAGGAGAAGATGAATGGGAAGGCTGGTAGAGGGTTAGGGGGTGGTGGTGGAAGGGGTGGAGGTGGTGGTGGTGGTGGTGGTGGAGGGGGTGGTGGGGGCTGTGGGGGAGGGGGTGGTGGGGGATGAGAGGTTGGGGGAGGTGGTGATTGTGTTGATGGGGATGGTTGAAGTGGAAGTGGTAGTGGAGGAGGTCGTG
>JACYXH010000409.1:1290000-1340000 GCA_026745465.1 Lota lota | reverse complement strand
AAAAGATAATGGCGAAAAATAAATGCTGAGGATGCTACTGCGTCTTGGCTCAACACGAAACAATGTGAATGGGCTCTAATGGAATGGCTTTGGCAAAGTCAGAATACAATGCACACACATACAGAAGGGTACGTGCGCACACATGCACGCACGCAAACATGCACACACGGGCACGCACACACATGCTCCACCACCATCACCACCGAAGCTAAAAGGGAGACGAAGGGTGACTGAAGGCCTTTAGCTGAGCTGAGGTTTGAGCTTTGACCCCCTGGTGTCAAACAGCAAGGGTCAAACTAGGGTCAATACCCTCTGAAATTTGACCAACCTTGGACATGTACAGAACAATCTCTTTTCCTCAACAATAAACGATACCAGCGAAGGAATTGACCAATGAAGGACACACACTTTGGTGTGAGTGGATCACTCTTCATGCGGTTCCTTTGGTTTAGGCCTGGAGGAGTAGGGTGTAGGATATCCTTCCATGGTAGCTAACAGATGACTCCAAATACTACTACTACTAGTGTAAAGTAGGCCAGGTTTCACACAATGTGTTCAGCAACCCTGAGACGACCGCACGCACAGCTGCCGATCAGGAGAGGGTGCCTTGCTCATAGACCAAGATGACCATGATCGGGGGATTTAAACAGACTGTGAGCCCTCAAGTCAACCATACAGACATGGGAATTGAGGAAGGGTTGTGTCTGTTAAGGAATAAGAAAACTGGGCATGTCCCGTTATGCCTAGCTGGGGAAGGCTGGGGGAGGGGATTTCTGTCCTGTTTGCGTCAGCAGTTTGTTCCTCTACTGGTGGAGGCGGGAGAGAAGGACTTGATGGTGCTCCACTGCAACCCAGTGGCTAACTAGAGGTACTGCAATGAAATAGAGAAGAGCGCTCTGATTGGCGCAGGTATACCACTCTGGCATATTTTACAGATTTGAAACACACACACCCACCCACCCACCCCCCCCCCCCCCCCCCCCCCCCCCCCCCCCCCCCCCCCCCCCCCCCCCCCCCCCCCCCCCCCCCACACACACACACACACACACACACACACACACACACACACACACACACACACACACACACACACACACACACACACACACACACACACACACACACACACACACACTATAACTGGGAAGGAATGATTCATGTTCTGGTGTATATTCAGTGCGTGGCGTGCGTGCGATACTATGTTTTAGAGTGCAGTTACTGACATCTAGTGGTCATGTCCTGCATTTCCATGGAGCCTTCCTTCCTTTATCGTGTTACCATGACGGCGTTGGAAAACCGTCCCCTGTGCCCCGCAAAACCACAACACAAAGTATACGGTATTTTAGGTGTGTGAGCGGACGCCTCTGCATCTGTGTCTATCGTTGGAGTGCGTGTGTTCGCCTTACGCTGTTGTAGCGCGTTCAGGTAGCGCAAAGTAGGTAATCCAGATACACAGACACAGACACACACATGCACACGCACACACACTGCCATGCCACTATTTATCCCTTTTAGGAGCGACCTAAAGTGAATTCAGAGACATGTGATGCCTTACATATTAGGCTGTGGACACTGGGGATCGAACCCAGTAACCATTACAACACTGTATGATGATCAAAGGAACCTTGCTTTGCCTTTGCACTATCCTTTACCTTCACTTCCTCCTCTACCCCTTCCTTCCTTCCTTCCATCTGATTATAACATGTAAGGTCTATTCAGCCAGGGCAGTGTATGTTGGTTGCTGGCTCTGACTCCATGTTATTAGGAGGGCATGGGGTATGCCTCCCAGCTAGGCTCTGGAGTCTATCTGTAGTCAACCAGTCTATCTGTGGTTTACTACATAAAGCCCTTTACACTCTATCCTCTTTAGCACTACTGTTTATTACCCTTTCCTGTAATCTGCCTCTACTATATACCCTACTACACTACACTACACTACACTAAGTGTGCTTTATAACTTTAATGCTATAATCTCAGTGAGAGCTGTCCTCCATATGAATGAAATACTCCATTCAATGTCCTCGCTGAACTATAATTTATAAACTCTGCACAACATCGTGCACTTCATCATTCCGAACAATGGGGGGCAGAATTACCCTACAGAGGAGATTCTGCATGAGACCACGTCACCTCACGATGACTTGGGTACTACTCGTTTCGTTGCAATGCAGTAACTCCCACTATGCACGTCACTGCCACTATTAAATAAATAATTATTAAATAAATAACTATGATTTTTTTATATTAATAGTGATTGTAATATTGTTATGAATACTAAACCTGAGCTAACCTCCACATGTACACACAGTCACCCAGCACACACACAACCAAGCACACACATACATATATACTTTAGCTTGTTTAAGTTTAAGGCCTGTTAAAGGTGAGTGTGTGTGTGTATGCGTGTGTGGTGTGTGTGTGTGTGAGAGTGAGTGAGTGAGTGAGTGAGTGAGTGAGTGAGTGAGTGAGTGAGTGAGTGAGTGAGTGAGTGAGTGAGTGAGTGTGTGTGTGTGTGTGTGTGTGTATGCTGGGTGACTCAGAGTGCACTTGTGGTTATAGACCAGAGACAGTTAAGTGTGTGTGTGTGAGTGAGTGACCGAGTGTGTGTGTGTGTGGGTGTGTGTGTGTGTAAGCGCATGTTTGTGTGAATTTGATAGAAAACTTTACAGTTAACCTTCAGGCACTCAGATACTCGGCCTCCTAGAGACTCTATTCAGACACAGCAGGACCAAGGTTGAACGGTCGTGTGTGTGTGTGTGTGTGTGTCTGTCTGCGAGCGAGCGAGTGAGTGACTGTATGTGTGCGTATGTGTGTGTGTTGTTTACTGTATGTAGCTGGTGGTCCCAAGCAGGTGTTTGGGACAGCAGGGGAGAGACGATTCAGATAGAGAAAGAGAGGGAGAGACACAGGGAGAGACACAGGGAGAGACACAGGGAGAGACACAGGGAGAGACACAGGGAGAGACACAGGGAGAGAGATGGAGCAAGGCAGAGAGAGCTCAACTAACATCCTTCAACCTTTATACACCTCTTTTCATTTATGTTTACCTTTTTGATAGTATATCTTTTTTCTTCGTTTAATTTAAAAACTGCTTTGGCAATGCAAATGTTCATTTTCCATGCCAATAAAGCTGTTATTATTTCAATTGAATTTAGATAGAGAGAGAGGCAGAGGGAGAGAGTTAGTAGGTTAGGAGAGGGAGTTAGTCATTGGCTCAGCTGATGTGGTGTAAGGGAACTGCACTTATATTTACAGTTGTTCAAATGTTGATAGAATGCTTTGACTGTTCTCGGCCTCATCTCAAAGTCACTCAGCATAAATCGTGCCTGCTAAGAGTTAGCACATGTAAATAAAACTCCCCTTTCTTTTGAAAGGTGAGGGATGGAGCAGAGCAGAAAGGAGAAAATGCAGAAGAAGGGATGGACAGCATGCCATCTCTCCATCCATCATTCCCTCCGTCCATCTTCTATACTGTATATTTACATGTGTTATGTAATACTCAAGTGTAGGATATCCCCAGTGTATGCATTGCTTTAATTTATTTAATGGGCAATTTCTCAAAGTAAAGTATTTTTGCTTTTTATTTTGTATGTTGGTTTAGATACATGTGATGCATTCTTTGTTTCATTTTTGAAGTCTGTAATAGGAACTTGAATTTAATTTGTTTGGAGTAGCATTGCTAGCTCATTTACCACACAGAACACATTCTTACAGAGGTACCGGGTATATAGCCAAGATCCTAACCACACCCTAACAACACTAACTATTGAAAGCAACCGTTTACTGAAGCCCAGTACACATAACGGTATCAAACATACACGGAACCAAATGCACACAGGATTGCACATCGGTGTCGTATTTTAGAAAGACGCCATTAGTCAACGACGTTTTCCGGAGCACTATGTAATGGAGTATTTTTTTCTGGGGAATAAAGGCATTAACCACCACATATTGCAGAACCCATGATCTTTGATAAATGTACCTGATTTGGGTTATTAATTCAAAGTGAAAGCTCATAGCTCACCGCAGCCCACCAGTGACCCCTGCAGGCAGAGAAACAAAAGAGTGATGCCCCCTCCGGCCTGACTCCAGCCACGTTAAGGTCTGCAGAGTTCACAACAAAGGGCCAACCCACCATAATGCATGCATTAATGTCATCACTCAAGCTTCCATGGCCAGATCATTGGTGTAGCTCAAGAGAATCGGAGGTGAGTTTTTCTTGATTTTAACAAATGTGTTGCTGTTTTCCCAAAGATAACCTGTCTAGCTCAAATGGTAGAGCATGGTTAGGGGTTTGATTCCCACTGGCACGACCCATGCTAAGAATGTATGCACATGTATTGTAGGATGCTTTAGATAAATGCGTCCACCAAATGGTCAGTATTAAGTGAATTGGGTTTTTAGTTGCAATTCGTCTGAGAAACATTATAATGTGCCAGAAGAGACAGTAGTCTATTTCTCAAGGACAATCAAATTGTTGTGTTGGAATGGGACTGTACAACGCCATCTGTATATTTTCCAGCCCTGGCTAAGTGTATGACTATGAATTTAAATGAGACAACATCCAAACCACACAGGAAGTCACCAGGTGTCAGCATTGCAATTTCTGTAAGCAAACTACTGCTGCCGCCTGCCCACACCACAGCTTATGAGAGAAAGATACGTGAATACAAAAACAAACCAAAAAAACATTCTGCCCCCACTGGAGGGCACCAGGGACCCAGGGACCCCTGAAAGGCTCCCCAGAACATTTCTCCAATATTCTAAACTACCCGGTATGTCCCCAGAATGTTCCCTTGATTGTCCCGAGAATGTTAGCGTCATTGAATGTTCCATTAATGTAACCAGAATGCATCCAGAATGTCCCCAGAATTACTCCAAAATGGCCCCAGATTGTCATGTTTGTCGTAATCATGTTCCCTAATGTCCCTGTGTTCTCAGAATGTCCCCAGAACCTTACTGTTATGTACATAGAATGTCAGATGTCCCGGGAATGTGCTCATTATGTCCAAATAATGTCCCTTAAACATCCGTGGAATGTTACCGGAACATTACCGGAGTGTCCCCAGAATTCCCCCAGTCCCCAGAATGTTCCCCAATGGCACCAGAATGTTCCCCAATGGCACCAGAATTTTAGCCTAAAGTCCCAAGAATGCTCTCTTAACGTTTCCAGACAGTCAACTGTAATGAGAGTCCACATGATACATCCACTGACAATGAGATGGAGGGTTTAATGTATGGGTGAACAACTTTGCTGATGAAAGACGGGAAGGGAGAGAGAAGGGAAATGCTAACTCAGAGGGATAGAGAGAGCAAGAAACTGAGCAAGACAGAGCGCGAGAGAGAGATAGAGAGAGAGAGAGAAAGAGAAAGAGAGAGAAAGAGAGAGAGAGAGAGAGACACTATCTCACAAATTAATTCTCTCTCTTCCACCGGTCTGTTCAATTTGACTTGAACAACCAGCCCCATGAAAACAGCAATCAAAGGAACGCGGAGTTGAAATTTGGTCAGTTCTCATCAGACTCTCTCTCTCACCAAATGACAGTACGATTTTGGATCACTGTCAGATAAGTCTCAATACATTCAGTGGGGTTGGTAATGTAAGGATAGCACTGTGTGGTGGTGAATACCAAGCACTGGAAAAACTATCATAAAGTCAGGATTTACAATCTCAGTCATAAAAACTGGAGGCTCAAGGTGTTTACATGCATAAATGCATTTCTTTGGTCAGATGTGTAACTGCGACACAAAACTTTACTTAAAACTTGACTTTGAATTTTGAGGAATTTCCATATTTTAGATAAGAAAGAGAAAGGCCTTACCAGATTTCTAGGGAGAAAAGATAATACGTATATCAAGTACAATCACCTGAAATCCTTATAAATCACCTGTAAGCTTGAAAAATCTCCTGAAATCAAGTATATGTACATGAGATCAACTAAAATCACCTGTAATCAGGTAAAATCTCCTGAAATCATGTAAAATCCTCCTTGTTTGAGCTAACCTACCACTCACTGTACTCTCCGCCACAACACACACACACACCAGAAACATGAGCTAGTTAGTGAGCTATAGTGAGACCCAATGGGACTCCACCAGTAGGGTCAGGTCTAGCCTTGTCCCCCCCACCCCCACCCCCGGCCAAAAACAACAAACCAATCAAACGCCAGACGGGGACTCACTCCCACTGCTTCCTGCGGGCCTTTGGCGTGTTGAGCAACTTGTGTGACTGGTGCGCCTTGATGACATCACGGTGGTCCACCACCCCCCCTCTCCGTCGCACCGGGGGCATCAGCTGGGTCGAGGAGTCGGAGGCGGTCACCAGGGCGATGCTGCCGCCAGGCCCGCCCCCTAACCCAGAGGAGGCGGGGCAGCGGGGCTCGTCGCAGTAGCGCTCCACCCGGATGTCATACACTGCATGGTAGTAGGTGGGGTGGGCACACACGCTGCTGCCGCTGATGGGCGGGGCTGGCGGCCGGACGCGCAGAGGCCCTGCCCCCTGGTGGCGTCCTTGAGCGGAGGAAGCGGAGCCCTGGGAGGCCGGGGGCCACAGCGTCCCGGCAGGTTCCTGGCAAAGGGGGGAGAGCATGCTGGGAGGGGGAGGGGAGGAGGGTAAGAGGTGGGGTTAGAGAGAGGAGGGAGAGGGGAGAGAGATAGGGGAGAGAGAGGACAGGGGGAGAGAGAGAAGGGAGACAAGAGAGACAGGTATATAGAGAGAGATGGAGGATAGATAGAGAAAGCAGAGGAGGGATATTCGGGGTGGGGGAGAGAGGAGAGACAGGAGAGAGAAAGAAAGATAGTGAGGAGACAGGGAGAGAAAGAGAGAGAGAAAAAGAGAGAGAGAGGAGACAGGGAGAGAGAGAGAGAGAGGACAGATAGATAGAGAGAGGAGAATTAGAGCGAGATTGAAGGCCAGGAGGGAGCAGAATAGGACCGGGGGGGAGGGAGTGATGATAGATGATAGAGAGAGAGAGAGAGAGAAAGATAGAGCGAGAGGGTGGAGAGATTAGATGAGCGATGAGGTCGTGTGAGGAGTAGATGGAGGAGTGAAAGGACGGAGAGGGCAGCACAGTAAAACAAGTTAGTTGTGAGTGAAGAAGTGTGCTGAACATGTCCATATAATATCACATCGCAGTTAAACCTGAGCATTAAGAAAGGAGCTGCATAATATTTCGGGTGTTTAAAAAGCAATATCAGGTTTTACGAAGCTCAATGGAAAATAATTGAACCCCAAAAAATAACTAATCTGTTGAGAGAATAAAAAGCGTTGGGAGAGGAATGTTTTTGGAAAATATACTATTGACTGAATATAAAACAATTCAAATCACTTTCTATTCAAAAAAGAAATCCACAAGCTGCTGTGTGCAGAACTAAAATAAGAAAGTTGTATTCTTGTGATCAAATCCGATGCTGAGGTGAAAATCTGCCTTCAGACACACTGCATACTGTCAAGCTGAGATACCTTCCCATTCACAGCAACACACTCTCACTCATCCTGACTCCTCCTCCTTATAACACATTTTGTTATCAGGGAACTTTTGTTACCATTATCACACTTTTACATTAAACCGCTGTGGGTCGTTTGTGTCTCTCTCGGACAGAATGGAGCTACTGCATTTCATCCACTGATCCGTACCGGACTCCACTAACTCTAAAGACCCTAGCGAGGGAACATGTGAGTGAGCTGTGATGGAGGCGGGTCTTGAAGGAGCTCTGCAACGCTGTTGGCTGGGAGAGGGTGCTGAGTGTTGATGACGTATTCTTGATTACAATGGTTTCAAAACTGCTCAACAGTGGTGGGAACGCGGGCTGGCTCGCTAGACAGCGCCGCGGTTCCAAGAATCCTGAACAGAACCCGATCCGTTTCACAAGCCAGGGCTTATTTGTTGGACTGCTCCCGGACGGGACTGGTGCGCTGGTTCTTGAACCAGATCCTGAACGGAACCGGTTCCAGAACCAGAGCAGAGTGGACCCATGAGATGGTCAAGAGGGCGTACACGAGGAAGGATTACGTATTTTGGGCTCCCACTCACCTTGGGGCCCCCTCCCCAAAGGTGTCTTGTGTTACATTTGTACGTTTCTCTTTATTGTCATTGTCATGGCCATTGATGACAGCTGCTCTTTGCATTATTAGTGTGCGTGTGATCCACTTGAAACTTGAACCAATGGACTAACAACAATATCATAACAACAACAACAACAACGTATTAACAATACAGGATCTTCGACAGAGAAACAGACTTCAATAAACGCTATGTAATGCAATGTACTGTGTGTGTGTGTGTGTGTGTGTGTTGCGATTTATAATAGTTTTTACTCGTACAAAATAATCAGCTGCCGGTGCATTGCACATAATTTCCATATGACACTTAGTGAAGAGGACACTAATTCATTGAGACAAGCACTTTGTACACAATAACACACCCACACACACACAAACACGAAAGACACCTCTCACACGCAAACAATGACAAGACAAAGTGCTACTGTAAGTATTTTGTCAGTTGATTGAGGTCACTGTGGTGTGAGTGTGTGAGTGTGTTTGTGTGTGTGCGTGTATGTGTGTGTGTTTGTAAGTCCATGCGTACAACTGTGTTTGTGCCACAGGGGATGAAAAACACAGGTCTAGGTGTAATTGTGGACAGACAGACTCAAACACTGTATCACATGCGCACACACACACACACACACACACACACACACACACACACACACACACACACACACACACACACACACACACACACACACACACACACACACACACACACACACACACACAGGATCTATGTAGAAATGCAGAGCAAGGGCAAGCTAACCCTGTAAGCTGTAGTAAGTAGGAGAGAGGAGAGGAGGAGAGGATTAGATACAAGAGACGAGAGAGGGGAGAGGAGGAGAGGAGGAGGAGAGACAAGAGAGGGGATAGGAAGAGGAGGAGAGGAGGAGAGGAGGAAGAAAAAAGGAGAGGAGAGGAGGACGAGAAGAGAGGATGAAGAAAAGAGCCAGACAGAGATAGAAGAGAGAGAGAGAGAACAAACGAGAGAGAGTGTGTGGGTGGGGGGACACTCTCACCTCTCCAGCCACATTACTCAGGGGTCGAAAAAACTAAAAAATGTGAGTGCAAGAATAAAAAAAGGAAGAGAAGTAGAGAGGCTTTTACACCTTGGGACAGAGCCCAATGGAGTGCAGAGCTCTGGGGCCATGGTTCGGGTTGGACGGTTCTGGGTCCATGGTTCTGGGGCCATGGTTCTGGTTGGACGGTTCTGGGTCCATGGTTCTGGGGCCATGGTTCTGGTTGGACGGTTCTGGGTCCATGGTTCTGGGGCCATGGTTCGGGTTGGACGGTTCTGGGTGGACAGTTCTGGTTTAATGGTTCTGGGTCCATGGTTCTGTTCCACAGTTCTGTGGCCATGGTTCTGGGTCCATTGTTCTGCATCCATGCTTCTGGTTCTGGGTCCATGGTTCTGCGTCCATAGTTCTGGGTGGACAGTTCTGGGTGCATGGTTCTGGGTGAATGGTTCTGGTACTTGGTTCTGGGTCCATGGTTCTAGGATCATGGTTCTGGGAGAATGGTTCTGGTCCATGGTTCTGGGTGCATGGTTATGCATCTATGGTTCTGGGTGCATGGTTTTGGGTCCATGGTTCTGGGTCCATGGTTCTGGGTTGGGACCCTACAAGGCCGCTGTCTGTTCTGTCATACAAGGCGGTCCAACAACACTGCAGGGGCCAGCTAAAGACCGATTAGCCCGACTTACCCCGCCCTCCTTAACCCTGCCCCCATTAACTCCGCCCCCTTTAACACAGCACAAAAGACCCTGCCAAACATGTGCCTCACTGGGTACAGGGTAGTGATTGTGTCAGCAACATCTTTGTGTTTTTGTGTG
The DNA here is from genome assembly GCA_026745465.1 of Lota lota. Lineage (NCBI taxonomy): Eukaryota > Metazoa > Chordata > Actinopteri > Gadiformes > Lotidae > Lota > Lota lota. The sequence goes on along the minus strand of JACYXH010000409.1, from coordinate 1,330,116 downwards.
TGTGCGATACGATGTGTGTGTGTGTGTGTGTGTGTGTGTGTGTGATATGATGTGTGTTGTGCGTGTGTGTGTTATATGATGTGTGTGTGTGATATATATTGTGTGTGTGTGTGTGTGTGTGTGTGTGTGTGTGTGTGTGTGTGTGTGTGTGTGTGTGTGTGTGTGTGTGTGTGTGTGTGTGATACATGTGCCTATGGAGAACTCTGTTTTGCCCTCCTGATAAAACACAGCATCCTCACAGCCGCTGGCAGCTCACTTTCTATCTTGCTTCCTTTTTTCCCCTTTCTTCTTTGCACAGAGCGTCGCCACAAACAAACAAACACACACGCACACTGTATCACCGACAAACACACACAAACACACACACACCAACACACAAATACATACCCTGTAACACACATACACACACACAGGCATATATACTTTATCACACGCTCACACCCACTGTAACACACACACACACTATCGCACACACAGACAAGCGCACATGAGCATGCACACACACACAAATACATGCGCACACACACACAAACAAACACACACACTATAATATGAAGGAACTGGGTTTCTAACATTAACGACATCGATTCACATCCTATGAACTTTTGAATCACACGCCTCAAGAGGTTCCAGTCGTAATCTATACTAATACAAATTCAACCACTCTCACCAAGCCGAACATCGTTATATTCATCAATGTTTTTCTTGTTATGAACAGCGCCGCAAGACAGTGTAGCTCAAGCAAGGTCGTTCATAAGACCCCAGTGGTTTTGTGGTGTTGGGAGCGGTGCCGTCCAAGCAGAAAGCTGTCTACGTCCGCTGGATTTAGCCAGAACACATCTCACACACGTGACAGGGTGACACACTGATTTACTGTCTACTGTCTAAAGTCCTGGCACCGATCCCTGACTGCTCAACCAGTTCTGATGCATGCTCCTCCTACTCATCCTCCTCCTCTCCCTCCCCCTCCTCCTCTTCTTCCTCCTCCCCCTCCTCTTCCTCCACTTTGTCATCCTCCCCCTGATCCTCCTCCCCATTCTCCTCCTCTTCCTCCTCCTTATTGACCTCCTCCTCTTCTTCTTCCTCCTCCCCCTCTTCCAAAATATGCCAGACCTCCACCCATGCTGAGCGTTGAGATAGAGATAACATGAGATAAAGATGTTGTTTGTAATCCCAGACATCCACCCATGATGGGCGTTGAGATAGAGAGATAACATGAGATAAAGATGTTGTTTGTAATCCCAGACATCCACCCATGATGGGCGTTGAGATAGAGAGATAACATGAGATAAAGATGGTGTTTATCATCCCAGACATCCACCCAATGCTGAGGGTTGAGTTAGAGAGATAACATGAGAGTAAGATGGTGTTTATTATCCCAGTCCTCCACCCATGCTGAGGGTTGATATATGTGCATTTCTGTGTATATGGGTATATTCTTCTATTTTAAATTGGCTTGCTTCACATTACATTTTCTATTTAATACTTTCTATCTTTTTATCTTAAGTGTTGTGAACCTGAATGACAGAAATTAATGAAAAGGAAGAACAGATTTAGCCCAGTGGGATGTTTTACATCAGAGTGATGGAAGGAAAACTAAATTGCAACAATTCAGATTGTATCACAGTGTTTCCTGCAAAACGGGGTTGTCGAACAAAAACTGCATGTGTCTTAATGGGCACATGCAGGTGGAGTGCTGAGTCAGCATTGCACACCAAGCCAGCAGCTCATGATATGGCTGGACGCCTCTGGTAATGACTTCATGAGGAAAACTCTGGAACATGAGGCCTAAGCACTGGGACTTTAGATCTGTGTTTATGTTCCTTTTAATATGAGGGCGTGATGTGTGGAAGAAGTACAGTCTCCGCTCTACGGATCAATAGGTATACAGAAATACAGGTGGAGGTAGGGTGGAGGGAGAGTATAGATCTATACAGGTGGAGGCAGGGTGGAGGTAGAGTATAGATCTATACAGGTGGAGGCAGGGTGGAGGTAGAGTATAGATCTATACAGGTGGAGGCAGGGTGGAGGTAGAGTATAGATCTATACAGGTGGAGGAGGGTGGAGGTAGAGTATTGATCTATACAGGTGGAGGTAGGGTGGAGGTAGAGCATAGATCTATACAGGTGGAGGTAGGGTGGAGGTAGAGTATAGATCTATACAGGTGGAGGTAGGGTGGAGGTAGAGTATAGATCTATACAGGTGGATGTAGGGTGGAGGGTATAGATCTATACAGCTGGAGGTAGGGTGGAGGGGGTTATATATCTATACAGGTGGAGGTAGGGTGGAGGTAGGTTATAGATCTATCCAGGTGGATGTAGGGTGGAGGAGAGTATAGATCTATACGTGTGAAGGAAGTGTGATAGGTATAGATCTATCCAGGTGGATGTAGGGTGGAGATAGGGTATTGATCAATACAGTTGGAGGTAAGGTGGAGGTATGGTATATATCAATACAGGTGGAGATAGAGTCATGGGAATAGATCTATACAGGTGGAGATAGGGTCGTGGGTATAGATCTATACAGGTCAAGGTATTGTAGAGGGGGGTATAGATCTATATGGGTGGAGGTATGGTGGATGCGGGTAAAGATATATACGGGCGGATGTACTTTTACGGTACTTCTTCATTTTTTCTTTACTGAACAAGTGTAGTTTTGTCAGAGAGGATAGTCGGAGCCAGGGCAGTATTGATGTTACCATTTAACCGAGTTAAACTCCAGATTCACTCGATCCACGGTGGAATTTATTGCTTCCAATTTAGCTGGCCCTTCTAGGTTGACACAAGTCTGTGGGCTGGCTGGACTTTATTATCTAGTGACTCAGCCAATCAGCTTGCTAGCCAGTCAGCAGTCAGTTCAGCAGCTCCGCTGGCTGCTTATTCACCCAGACTGCTTGTCAGAGTCAATCAGCCCGTCTGTTGAATCTGCTGCACAGTACGTTGATCAGCTAATCAATGCCTTTCCCCAGACTCTTTAAAGGTTAATTTAGCTAAACTAATCAATCAAGCCTGAGCCACTGACCCACCGCAACCTGGTCGAGCTTTGGTGCCCTGCTCAAAGACACTGTGGTAGAGTATGGAGCAGAACTGGATTTCACTGGGAATTTGAACATGTGACACTTGTTAGCATTCCTTGTAATTAGCAGTTAAACAGTCAAACCTGTCAGTCAGTCATCCAGGCCGTCAGTCAGTCTGTCAGCCTGTCAGCCTAGAGAAGGCTGTCATATAAACTAACCTTGGCAGGCTGTCATCCTGACTTGGGCTGACCTCTCAGCCTGTCAGTAAACAGCACTTTTGGCATGTTGACCTCTGCAGGCCACTGTCCCTCTCTGGCTTTCCAATAACACCAGGAGCAGGTGAATACTAACCAGCCCATTTGTTTCCCACAAAGTGACCCCTCGCATTTAAAGCACAGATAGATATAAACAGACAGGTGTGTAGGTGTATGTGTATGCATGCATGTGTGTGTGTGTGTGTGTGCTTGTGTGTGTGTGTTTGTGTGTTTGTGTGTGTGAAGGTAGGGGGTTGTGGGGCTTTTGCTGTGCGATCCAGGAAGTGTCCCAGGTGGGTACAACGCAGAGCAAATGGAGTGTGAGAGTCTTTTCTGCATCGCTGAATTATGGAAGGAACTACAATAACACCAACACACACACACACACACACACACCGCCACAAAAGCACACCAACACACCCACACACACACACCCACAAATGCCTAGCCACACAAATACACCCACACCCACACAATCACTTGGACGAATTGTGTTGTCTTCTAACAACAATGGATTTATTATAAGTCAGTTTTCAAGGTCTCTTGCTGTACTTTTAATGTCAATAAAAATGCATTACAGCATAGCATAGCATAACATAATGTATCACAGCGTAGTTTTATGAGATTGAGTCCCAGAGTGAGTGAGTGAGTGAGTGAGCAAGTGAGCGTTTGAGGGAGTGAGGTAGTGAGTGAATGAGCAAGGGAGTGTGTGAGTGAGGCACTGAGTGAATGAGGTCGTGAGTGAGTGAGTGAAACAACTGTCATTTTATTAGGAAAGGAAATTTCTCTTTTTATGGCTGTCTGGCTCTGATGCCAAATGGCCCAGGGACCCATGCCAAGGGCCCCTGGCTGCAGCCAGAAGAGGCTCAACCCAAGGGCAGGTCTAGGATGGTAACCAACGCAATGCCACCACAGACATCCACGTGGTTCCGCCATCTTGGTGCTTCCGGATGTACCTGGTAACATTATTTAGGAGTGATTTATTGATGTAAACTCTTTGTTTTAAATGTATAAATAATAATGTCATTTAAATATGTCACACAGTAACACTACAAGGTGAAACCCTATTTTTCAACATATCTAAAATATATATTTTTAAGCATTTATTTGAAAACTAATTTGGTTTCATTAATTAATTAAAATGTATGTAATATCATTTTTGGATTGCAGACTCAAAAGCGTTCCTTACATAGTGCGCGTGCAGTGTACATATAGTAACAATGCAGGTTCCCTTAGTAACCATGCAGGGTTTCTTAGTAACCATGCAGTGTACTGTACCTAGTAACCATGCAGTGTTCCTAGTACATGCATCGTTATGTACCTATAGTAACCATGCATTGTTCTGAACCTAGTAACCATGCATTGTTCTGTACCTAGTAACCTTGCATTGTTCTGTACCTAGTAACCTTGCATTGTTCTGAACCTAGTAACCATGCATTGTTCTGTACCTAGTAACCTTGCATTGTTCTGTACCTAGTAACCATGCATTGTTCTGTACCTAGTAACCTTGCATTGTTCTGTACCTAGTAACCATGCATTGCTCTGTACCTAGTAACCATGCATTGTTCTGTACCTAGTAACCTTGCATTGCTCTGTACCTAGTAACCATGCATTGTTCTGTACCTAGTAACCTTGCATTGTTCTGAACCTAGTAACCATGCATTATTCTGTACCTAGTAACCTTGCATTGTTCTGTACCTAGTAACCTTGCATTGTTCTGAACCTAGTTCAGAATGCATTATTCTGTACCTAGTAACCTTGCATTGTTCTGTACCTAGTAACCATGCATTGTTCTCTACCTAGTAACCTTGCATTGTTCTGAACCTAGTAACCATGCATTATTCTGTACCTAGTAACCTTGCATTGTTCTGAACCTAGTTCAGAATGCATTATTCTGTACCTAGTAACCTTGCATTGTTCTGTACCTAGTAACCATGCATTGTTCTCTACCTAGTAACCATGCATTGTTCTCTACCTAGTAACCATGCACTTATCCCATGGCCTTATGGTATTCCAACAGAATCAACATTCGTTATTTTGGCCAAACATTTTGTTCACCCAATAGTGACAACATGCATGGGGGAGGAAGGGAGGAAATGTGCCGGTCTGCTCATGAAGCCACGTTATATAAGCCTGTGTTCCTCTTAGAAGAGTGTGTGTGCGTGGGAGTGACTGTAGGTGACTCAGTGATCCTGGACCAACGGTGAGTGACACAACGGGGAAGCTTGAAGGGAAAACACGTGTCTCAATCATTCTGACTCTTCCTGTGTAGCGCTGGGAAATCACCTCTCCTGACGTCCCCATTGGTTCTCCCCCAGGCAGCACCAGACCCTCTGGTCAGGGGTGTGAAACCACTGCCCAGGGTCCTGAGGACCTTGGCAGGAGGGTGCCCTTGGCAAGGACATCCTCTTCATCACCTTCCACCTCTCCTGCTCCCAGGTGAGGATACCAAATAGGGTGTTTGTGACACAGCCAGGAACTCCCCACACCATCCATCACAGTGCTCAGCCAGGGGACACCAGAAGTTCATTGTCCGTTCAAGATCAACGCTCTCACCCATGGAGCTGAAAACAACTTTGGAACTAAAGGAAGTTCAACAACGGGAAGTCGTCGGCGTGTCATGTCGGCCTCTCTCCTGTGCTTTTTCCTTCTAACTCACATAAATCCAATGTTGGCTGAAGTATATATCAATTGCGTTAATATATTATACATGTTATGTTATGTAGTAATATTATGTATGTAAGATATTGTGGGTCATTATGTCACTTATTTTCTCTGGTAAGCCACTGTGGTGTGTGTGTGTGTGTGGTTGATGGCTGATTTTAGCAGCCTCACCTGGCCCGAGTCAGGTTGATTCGAATCTGGGGCTGGGTGAGGCTGCTTTAACCAGGTAGTGAAGCAAAGGTAAGCCTTGGTATAAAGTGTGCCGTTCATATTAAATGTTGCATCTGGCCCTCAGAGTCCCAGCACTGCTGTAAGCAACCAAGGGGCTCAAATATTGCTGAAATTCATAATATATCACTTTATACCCCTTCTGTGACTGCCACTGGTCCTTATAACTAAGGGCCAAGGAGCAGCTGGACCAAGGCAGCTGGAACCGACAGACTGGACTAACAGACAGGACAAACAGCCTGCAACAGAGAGCTGGAATCATCCAGCTTGAAACAGCCTAGACAGACAGCCTGCAACATACAGTCTGAACAAACAGGGAGGACAAACAGCCTGCAACAGAGCGCCGGAATCATCCAGCCTGAAACGGCCTAGACAGACAGTCTGCAACATACAGTCTGAACAAACAGGCAGGACAAACAGACGGAAACTGACAGCCTCAACACAAGCCTGAAACAGCCTGGACAAACAGCCTGCAACAGAAGGGACAGCCTGGGGAAACCAGCCTGAACACACAGCTCGGACGGCCAGCCTAGGGAAGGAGCCGGTGCAGACAGTCCCGAGAATCAGGTGTCAGGATGGTCTAGTGCGGCATTCCTTAAACTAAGGGTCCAGACCCAAAATGTGTCACAGCTCAGTTGGCGGTGGGTCGCGGCCTGATAAGAACCCCTTGTGTTGTGGTTGGGGGTGTTCCACTCCCATCCAAAAGGTTTTGGGTGTCCACAGCACACCTGTAGTCATCCTTGAGCAGGATGCCCTTACCCCTACCTGCTTCTTAATGACAAGCATCTGAATGCCATGTGACAAATAGTAAATCGTTAAAGAGAATGAATCAGCCTTGAAGACAGTATGGTTACCTGAAGGAGAAGCTAGGACAGACAATGGTAGATAAGGAGGAATGATGGATTGCCCGTTGCCTCTCTAGACCAGATGCTTCTTGACAGAACAGAGACGGCAAATTGTGACGTTGTTTACGCAAGCCTGCGGGCCAGCGGCATTCATTACCCTTTTAAACGTCCAGAACATATAAAATGACATCTGGGTAATCTGATTGGTGCCTGGAGACCAAACGAACTCAGACAGTACTCTCTTTATATCACACTCACTCCCTCTCTCCACGTCTGTCTGTCTGTCTGTGTGTCTAGAGCCTAAGTGTGTGTTTCCAAGTTTGCCTGTTGGGCTATCTTCCTTCTCAACCTGTGTGTGTGTGTGTGTGTGTGTTTGTTTGTTTGTTTGTGCGAGCGTGCCTGTGTATGTGTGCGTGCATACTGATTGAGTGCGTGTGTTTCCCTCAGCCTCTGTTTACCAGGAGCGTGATTTGCTTCAGCGATGGACTCAGGCTACAGCGTCTGCTGCTGACGCCCCGACAGACAGACAGACAAACGGAAGGCCGTGTTGAGCAGAGACAAGGAGGAGCTGCTCCCCCTCGCTCTAGTGGCTGCTTGCGGGGGGGGGGGGGGGGGGGAGGTGTAGCACCCCCAGTGCTCCCCAGTCAGGACCTCGGTTTAACGTCTCATGTGAAAGACAGAAACCGATGGCATGACTTCGCATCCAATGGGCCGCACTTTAAGGACGGGAAACATCCTTCTTGAAACAACACAGCAGCTGTCTTGGTCATACATTTGGCATGTAGACGCGGGTGTAATGCATGCACATGTAAACACTAACCCTCTCTCGGCCCAACACCTCTTTTCCCCTTTGGTTCTGGGTGCCCTGTTAAGTGTTCCTGTTAACTTCAGTTGTTTTTCGTTAGAGGGAATACAAAAAAATAATAATGATTGAACTCAAATGACTTATGTTCCTGCCTCACTCGTGGGCCATGGAAAGGGGCCGCAACAATATGCAGCCAGGATTAATGACCTATTTCCCTGTCTGTTTGTCCGTCCCTGTATATCCGTCACACAGCTAATATGTACAAAGTAAGGTCTCTGAGAAAAGCTGTTCCATGTTTTCCCCTTTAGTCCAGCAGTAAACTTTTATTGGGGTCACTGTGTGAGGCAGTTGTTATACTCTATTGAATATGTCCGATAAAATACCCAGGTATAGTAAAATAACTCGTCAGCACTCGATGTGTTTGTATGAACAGGCCCAACTAATACCAACATTACTTCTGAAGCCGTCAGGCTTCCTAATGACAAACCAGCCAGCAAATACTAGAAAACACTGTAAGGGTTGACTTACTGTGCAAACAGCTTTGGAAAGCAGCCTGGTCTATGATTGGGCTGTCTGCATTTGCCTGTTAGATGGTCCAGTACCTCAGTGTATGACACTCAGATGCTGTATTTCATAGATGGAGCGCTGGAGAAGGGAGGGTTTTGAACGCTTAACACTCACTTACTTACACTTACCAACCAATCAACCAACAGACAAACCAACCAACCAACCAACCGTCCCACCCACCAACTGACAAACCAACCAAGCAACCAACCGACAAACAAACCAATCAACCAACAGACAAACCAACCAAGCAACTAATCAACAAACCAACCAATCAACCAACCATCCCACTGAACAACCGACAAACCAACCAAGCAACCAACCAATCAACCAACCGTACCACCGAACAACCAACAATCCAACCAATCAACCAACCGATCAACAAACCAACCAATCAATCAACCAGCCACCAATCCTTTTCAGCCACAGATTGGGTGAAAGCCGCCGAGGGGAGTTTTGTAATTGAAGAGTAAAGTATTGGCCCATCTCCACTGGCAAGGAAGCGAAGGGTGACTTTGGGGTACTATGACCACATATCCCCTGGAGACACTCGCCATAGTTCATAGGGGGGATTTCTTTATGAGTTTAATACATCAAGAAATAAATCAAGAATCATTCTGCCATGATTCAGTAAAAGCTGACTCATGGAAATGAATCATAATTCAATGTGTATACATGGCTATATATATACATATATATACACACATACAGACATATATATACATACACACACATATATATATATACATATATACACATACATATATATATATATATATATATATGTACATACATACATACATACATACATACATACATACATACATACATACATACATACATACACACACATATATATACACACATACACACACACACATACATACATACATATATATAAATAAATAAAGCCTATTTTAAACATAGGCCTACATATATCATGTGACTTGTCCAGGCAGTATTGAATATATTCAATAATTACAATAACATTCTTGACTGGATTGTCCTGATAATCCAAAATGACAAGTTGCCAGTGCTCTGAACAGGTGAAAGAAGTGCTTCATGGTACACGAGCCTTCTTACCTGGCTGTATGAGGCGGTGCTGTGCCTACTGGACGGTTCGGCAGGACTGTGAACGGACTCCCGGCCCGACCAAGTCTTCAGGGCTCCCGGTCGAAGCACCTGTCGGACGGATGCAGTGGACGGACTGTCCACCACGGGGCACGGAGCGATGAGTGTGACAGGGAACAACGCCGTATCTACCGACACAGCGGAGAAAAACTCCATCTTCAAAAGTCAGAACATCCCGCAAAGCTCTTATTTATCCGATAAATAATACGTTGCTGTATTAAAAATGATTGACGAGAAAGAAAGAAGACACGTCGATCTGCTCAACGCGTCTGAAAGGCACTCTTCTGCCTATGAATGGTCCTGGTTGATCAAACTGTCCAACATCAGGACACGCGGCGCGTCGTGTGCGGCTGTGGCTGATGACTGCGCTCCTGTGACGCCGGATGAGAGTGAAGTGCGTGCGTAAGTTTTCCCCCCCCCCCCCTGTGTCTCGGTCCCTCTTTCTCGAAACTGGATGCTGACGTTGACTTGTGCCTAATAGTCCGTGCACTTGGCTCATTCACTGTGCTGCGTGAGAGAGAACGCGAGAGAGATACAGAGAGAGAGAGAGTGAGTGTGTGTGTGTGTGGGGGGGGGGGGGGGGGGGGGGGGGGGGGGGGGGGGGGGGGGGGGGGAAGAGAGGGGGTGCAGCATTAGAAGGAAATACGTTGCCGCCCAATAAAACTAAACGTTGTAGTCCTCCAAATGGAAAGCGCTGTCAAGTGATTAAGCTGGAGGAGAACACACTCATTGTGATGAGTATAATCTGGAGTGGGTTCAAAATGGCAGACCGAAGGCCAAGGTTGTAAAGAGAAGCCGGAAGGTTATCGGTTCGATACCCAATAGTAAATAGTAAAGGAAATGACATGTCTAAAGCGTCGTTAACGTTTTAGTTGTCCTAGTTGTGCCATCAATTTATTTTAAACCAATCCCACAAGAGAGCGCATATGTTGATTAAAGAGCCTAATCTGGACTAAATGGCGAGGGAAAGGTTTAAGGCTTTCATACTCCTTATAAACCTTCACTTGACAAGTTGCTGGGCACGGACTAACTCACGTTGGATTTCAGTGTTTGACGCTATAGTTCCCTCTTGTGTTAACACCACAAGCTTTGCATCTGAACCGTGACGCGTGCCTCCAATGAATACATCCAGCCAAGAACAATATTCTAGATTCAATATGCCTCTTGAAAGGTCCACACCCGGCAGACTGTGACAGATTTTAATATACAATCTACACCGTTCACAGATCAATGACAACCATAAGTGCTAACCGCGACATATTCAATATCCTCCAACCGTATTGGCCTACGTCTATGATCCCAACATTCTAGGCTTATATCAATACACATAAACGGACGGCGCTGTGCAGAGGCCAAACTTCCAAATCTGCTGGATTCTAACACTTAAGGCTCAGTTACCCTCCCTCTCCTCCCATTACAAAGACCTGGTCAGCGGTTTGACCCAGATTCTGCAGAACTGGTGAATATCCAGTAAAGTTAGCTTAAAGGGCGTGTGCTGGCAGCGGTCCCGACGGCGTAAGTGCTCGTTCTGCAGACCTGAAAGGACGTGAGTAGTAAAGACCACTTAATCAGTCACCGCTGGGGGTGGCTTCCCTCCCTCCTCTTCACGCACACCTAAAGCCGAGTCGCCTCTGGTCTCCCATGAAGGAGAAAGCTTTGCTGAGGTAACGTGCATTTCTTTGCTGCTCCGCATATTTGGTGTGGTAAGGAGGAAAGGTTAAAATTGTTATGCCTGTGATGTAAAGAAGCTGTAAAGAAGAAGCACCTCGTTTTATTAAGGATAATAAAATTATTATAATAATAAAACATTAAACTTATAAAGTTAGACAAGAGAGTTTGGTTTCTCTAAAATTCACTTTATTCTGGACAAACTGCAGAGAAACAAGGAATATCAAGGCATCTTCAACAAAGGACATGAAAAGAGTTAATTTAAAAATATTAAAATGGACCACAAAGGTCAAGCGATCTCTCCATTTTGGTCGAGTGTCCTTGTGACTGGCCTACTGCTCTCTCTCCCCCTTTCTTCAGTATTTCACACCATCATCTTCTCTTCGGCCCTTCCCCCAGCTGTCCAAGACAACCAGGGACTCAAACAGCTGCCTTGAATGATTCTCTGGTCTTCAGGAGATTTGTTTTGATTGGTCCCCGGTTACCACGGCGGCGACATTGGCTGAGGGTTCTGAAGGTATGACATCACAACCGCTGAGATGGACAGCCTATCAAAGAAACCACATGAGTTAGCGGGGGCGGTGTACTGTCGTTTTACTGTTTGAAACTGGAGTCCCTCGACACCAGATTTAGTTCAGTTCAATGGAGGTTTAAAGTGGCAATCTGGAAGATCTCCGTTTCGTTCTCTTTGGCGTCACCTATGCCAAAAATGAAAAGGTATGCCGCTACACACACACACACACACACACACACACACACACACACACACACACACACACACACACACACACACACACACACACACACACACACACACACACACACACACACACACACACACACACAAGTAAGTCTGTTGAGGTAGCTCTGCCTACCCTCTCTGGCCTAACCACTGCTGGGTGATGGAACACGCTTCACTAAATAGGAGCTGATTGGGATTTTAATGCATGTCACCACCGACACCCAGTTCGTAACATTCGTAATACTGCAAACGCAAGGGCTTTCATCAGCGGGCTCAATAGGCTCAATCACCACTGTGTTGCCTCATTTGGCGATAGATAGAGTCCTAACTGACATGTATTTACATGGAAATCTTTGGAGATCTTCGAAAATCATCCTTTAACTTTGAACTTCATGGGGTTAAAAACTCACCCCACCAGTTAATTGTATGCCTGGTACCACGCAATCGATAAAAAAGAAAAGAAAAAACTCCTAAACACACTCAACACAAAAAGCAACCGGGCGCATCCATCACTTGGCTGATTAGATGGAGAGCGTCCCTGCAGTCCCATCCTAGGAGGAATATATTAGTAGTTCACTTCAGTTTATTAGAAGAGATAGGGCGGCCGTTTCCCAGTTTGGCCCTCGCAGTCATCTCTTTACTCCTAATGCATCATTCCAGGCTGGGGTGTGTCTCAACCTCAGTGCTGAGCAAGCCACTAAATCGAATTCCTCTTTTAAGCACAGATGTACTGTAGTTACATTTGACTTTCCTCTGAATAGATGTCTTTTCCGACAAGTAGACTGCAGACATTTGGGTTTGAACCCAGAATCTTTGGGCTTGGAGCCAAACACCCTAGCTGCTAGATTATCCTGCCCCTAAAAGCTGTTTTTAAGGCATTTAGCCTATATTCATTCTTCTGTCAGAGGCAGTGGAACTTGGCCTGCTTTGGACGTTGGCCTTTCTGTGGGACGCTCATAAACCAATGGTTTTCTAAGGGACCTTGTTGTGTCACAAGGTGGGGGGGGATACTTACATGAAGCTGCTCATCATCTGTTTAGTGTCCTCGGAGCTCCTGGAGTTGGCGAAGCTGATGAACGAGCAGTAGACGGCAATCCACGCGCACCACTTCAACTGCAACACACATACACACACACTTGAATGAGCTACACTGTTGTCATCTTAGGGGAGCTTAACAAAAGAAATGCTCAACGAGGCTAAATGTACCTAAACCAAAAGCTAGAACACATTCAGCACAGATGAAGGTTACCATGAATACTGACAATGTTTAAAAGCACAAGAAAATTACATTAAGCCATGTAAGCAGTTTGTTAAGCAGGAACAATTGTGTAAGTGAACCCTCTGTTTCAGCTAAGAGATAGAGATAGAGATCTTTCTCTCTCTCTCTCTCTCTCTCCCTCTCTCAAAATGCATTTTGGGCTGAGATCTCCAGGAAGGGGGTTGTTATCCCCATGGTTACGTCCCACGCCAACTATGCGATCGTTCTTTAGTACCGTCGTTGTGTTCGAGCGTTTTGATGAGCGATGTTGTATATGAAAAGCTCCACACACCGTGGCGTTATACTATAAGTGTCCGAGAAGCTTAACCCTCTGTCGGGCGTGGCCATCAACATCAACCGCTGCCCAGACAGAGCTCCATACATCCACACACACCCTGCCGTCGGTGTCCCTTGGTCGTGATCATAGCCAGTTCTCAGAGCAGAGCAGAACGTTCACAAACTGGTTGACAGAGACTGGTTTTAAAAACATAGGATTTTACTCCTGTTTTCTCACAAATTACGGTCTAATTTTAGTAACAGTGACAAAATGGCACAGATTATTATGTTGACATTCATATAAGACATTACCACATTTAAAACTCAAGAGAACTGCATTTCTCTTGAAATAATCTTTCTTAATTTTTTGTACCAATGATCAAATGTATCTCTGAAAATGTGGGCTTCTAGCCATTTGTTTAGGTGCAGTTAGCCTTGTTAAGTATTTGTTAAGCATTATAGAACCTCCCTCATCTAAGGTCTACTTGCATTAGTACCATAACAACCCAATGCTATGACTGTGGCCAATCTGCAGTATGAAGTAGGTTCACACCATAGAGTGTGCTTTAAAATGTTATCCTTTATCATCTATGAAAGGTATTGTATCGGCATCATCATCAGTTTATAGTATGAATTAATTATGATGAGAAGATATGACTATAAATTATCAAGCTGTGAGGTTTCAAACGTCAGTGAGGAAGGAAAACTAGTTTTAGTCTGATACCATACTTTGAATTCCCGTATACTTCCATTGAATGACCCTCAGTTAGACTAGAATTCTAACTGAGTGACTAGAAACATTTTCCCATATCGCCCAGCCCTAGATGCCTAGGCTAACCCATACCCTGTATCCAAACCTTTTATCCAATATTTTTCCACTGTCAACCGACTTTTCCATTCTTGTACGGTACTGGAACCTGTGTTAACGTTTTGTGCCACTTTTACATTGTCACCTAAGCAGACTGTACTGTAGTACTGCACACTAGTACCATACTGTAGTACCTGTGCTGGTTCTAGCTACGTGTTTTACCAACAGTTTGGTATGGAAGATGCAAGTGATACGACAGACCATTGATTGGTTAATCCCAATCCTCAGAAATCGTGTTGATCTGATCAACGGCGCCAACACTCGCTCTTAAAATAAAAAGACTGTTTGTTACTTTATTTTTGACATGCCACATGAAACAAAAGATTATCCAATTGTTGTCCATCTTTCCATGATATTTATGTTCCAATTTTAAGAATGTTCTGACATGGCTCTTAAAAATAGCCAAACAGTCACAATTTAGAGGGAGAGAGAAAATGACAGAGAGAGAGAGAGAGAGAGAGAGAGAGAGAGAGAGAGAGAGAGAGAGAGAGAGAGAGAGAGAGAGAGAGAGAATGGGTGTTGGTCTAGGGGTCACCTTGAGCATTAGTCCACACATGCTGAAGATCATGCCCAGCAGGTTCATGTAGTCAGGGGTGGGGTCTTCCAGTGTAGGATTGGCTTCTGTGCTGGGCGGTTTGTACCTGCAAGGACGCATGAATCATACATATAAATTGTTTTGCCGTCGTACGTTAATAAATGTCTGCAAGAATCATTCGTCGTTTCTGATGGTTGAAGGATTTTTTAATCCTTTTCATATCATGGCAATGCCTCTACAAATTGTACTTTTGTCAGACCAGCTTGGGTTTTCGTTTAATACCGTTCATTCAAACTTTGCTTTGACATGCATACAATACAATTCATTTGAGCTAATTCGAAAATCGTCTCAGTGAGCACATATTCATTCAGGGGAGCTGACGTTCAGTAAACTAGCTAGAAAGCTGTCTAACTAGTAACGTTACAGTTCTATACACACCGCAAAATCTTATTTTGTCGTCTTGGGTCGGCCATGTTGTTAGAAGACATACTATTATATAAAGTATACACGTTATTATAGTTATATTATAAATCCACTGGTTGTAAAACAGCTGATCTGCTGCTGATCGGCTAATGTCTACAAAGAAGGTGTTCCGGTCTGCACTTCAAAGTAAGAGCACTTTGGTACTCTGCAATCGCATAGGAACTATCTAAATAGCTTTATTGCATGGAAAATTACGATTTACATTATCAAAGCAGTTTAGCAATTAATAATATTAAAAAATTACAATGTAGGCCTAGTAATTATACACATTTAATATGAATTAATACACAAACCTTTATTTTGGTATACATGTATAATCCCAGCATTCCTCTTGTAACGGAAGAACTACTATGAACTCAAGGAAAGTAAGCAACAATAAAAAAAACGTGTTAGAAAGTCTTTGTATGGTTAGAAATAAATACTCGTACAATCTAAGGAGGTAGCAAAATGCAAGATACATGCGTTTAAGCGGCTAAAGTTAGCCATTTATTGTTCATTAAAAACTGCTGTATTGTAGGCATCTGTTGTCATGCACATTTGATAATGTATGTATGTTCTAGTGTCTGATCCTACCATTTTGCTAGTCAAGATATATGCACAATCATAATGACACCTGAGGTCCATTTGTAAAAACGGCCCGAATTTAAAGTTATAGTGCATATAATACTCAATGTTCCAAATGTTGACAGGCTGTTTTTATTCATTTATTTATTTATTTATTCCCAGAGCACACGGAATATCTATGTCGTTCCCGCAGCCCAAACCGCAGGCTCCACAGCTCCCCCGGCATCTGCTGAGGACCATAGAGTGTAACCAAGGAGCGGTCCGGGCCGTACGTTTCAACGGTGAGGAACAGAGCAAGATGGAACATTTGTTCTGTATTTGTGTTTGGGTCCAACATAACCACAAACGATTTAGGGAGGAATTAAGCAAACGGTTTGATTTGTATTCGGTAGACCTGTGTTCATCACAGGTTACCAACTCATTCACGATCATTACAATGAGAAAAGATTGGAGTGGTGGTAGATGTAAACTATGGTTGGTTTGAAGATGGTTCAATCTAAATCTATACAGTTCTGACATTTTAGATAAAGACTCCCATCAACGTTTGATGCGTCATATGTTAAGTTTAGCTATAAAGTTAGAGATGGTTACGTGTATGGAGTTTGGTGTGAAAAGCAACGTATCCAGGGGTTAAGCACTAGACAAGTCTGTATCGTTATGTGCTGTAATGGTGGGATGGATGTGTTGATTGGCCCACTTTGTCCTCCTCTTGTGGCAGCGGATGGGAACTACCTTCTGTCGTGTGGCAGCGATAAGTCGCTGAAGCTGTGGAGTGTCACCAGAGGCACACCGCTGAAGACCTACAGTGGCCACGGATACGAGGTCCTCGATGTCGACGGGTATTGGTTTGCTGTTTTGTTGCGTTGGTTGTTGTTTTTCTGAGGTAAATCATCTGGCAATAAGTCACGTTAAGGCCTAATAATGGTTGAAATGCCATGTTGTGACTTGTCTTGATTTGTTTGCTGATAAAACAAACGGACAACAAAATGCTGTTGAAACCATATCAACTCAATTTAAAATGAATGAGGTGAAACTGAAAGTAACCTTGCTGTCACAAAAATAAATAAATGAAACTATACAAAATAATAAATAACTTAATTAAAATGTGTATATTGGATGAATATCAAATGTTGCTGCTGGTTCATTTGAATAACAATTTGGCCCCGCCCACAGTTCCTATGACAACAGCCAGCTGTGTTCGTGCAGCTCTGACAAGACGGTGATCCTCTGGGACGTTGCGACCGGACAGGTGGCGCGAAAACTCAGAGGTCACCACGGGGTCAGCTGCATGATAATCATAATCATAATAACAAATACAATAATGCATTTGTATTAGAAGCTTCTTTTCAAAGCTGTTTTACCAAACTTGCGTGTATGTGTTTTCCAGAAAGTTAACTGTGTTCAGTTTAACGAAGAGGCGACGGTAATCCTCTCTGGTGAGTGTGTTCTCTCTGCAGCCTCATCACACACACACTAAACTGCAGCCCCCACAGGGTGGATTTAGCTACATACAATAAGGCAGCCAACATTCTGTTCTGTTGGTTCTGTTATGTGCATTTTTTGGTTGTCTTATATTCTATTCTGTTCTACTCCACACTAATCTAGTCTCATGTGTTCTACTATATTATGTTCTATGCTCTATTCTTCTTGGTTGGTTCCATTCTATTTTGTGCTGTTCTTTTCTGTTATGTCCTATGCTGTTCTACCCTTCTCTATTATTCTAATCAGTTGTATTCTTTGATGTCCTATGTTGTATTGTGCTCTGTTGGTTCTGTTTTATGCTATGATGGCCTGTGTTCTATTGTGCTTCATTGGTTCTGTTGTAATCTGTTATATGCTATGATGTCCTATGTTCTATTGTGCTTGTCCTATGTTCTATTGGGCTCTCCTGGTTCTGTTGTATTCTGTTCTCCTCAGAAGGGGCTGTGTTTCCTGCCTGCATGTATCAAGCTGGGTCATTCATCATAACACCAGGTTGTATATTCTTGTTCTCGCCCCCACAGGGTCCATAGACGGGACGGTGCGCTGCTGGGACACGCGGTCCCGCAGGTTCGAGGCCATCCAGGTTCTGGACGAGGCCAGTGATGGGATCAGTAGCCTGAAGGTGTCCCAGCACGAGCTGCTGACCGGGTCGGTCCAGTCATCCGGTCGCTTAACAGACTCTTGAACCCTTTGTAATCTGTGTGTGTTTCAGCGGGTCGGTGGGACGCGACCAACCACACACTCGTAAAAAGGCACACTGGAGCACACTGGAATGGATGATACGGATCATCCATTCCAGTGTGCTCAGATCTTTATGTCGGAGTTTGCCGTATCACATTCTCAGGCCGCGACCCACCGGCCAAATGGATGGCGACCCTTTTTGGGGTCCCGACCCAGGGTCTAAGAAGCGCTGATACACACCATGGGTTTAAACAAAGTCTGTTCTTCCAGTACATCCACGACCAGTCTTGCGATCCTAGGGGTCTCCTGAGTGTGTTCTAACAGAGTATGTTGGTGCCGTTGCACCTGACAGGTCGGTGGACGGCCGGGTGAGATGCTACGACCTGCGCATGGGGCAGCTGCACGTCGACTTCGTCAACAGTGGGTCACCCTTACGTTGCTACAGAGTCCGTGTCCTATAGGAGGAGAATAGAATCAAACAGTGATATTATTGTCGTTCTATTATTTAGATTGTCGATTTTTTTTAATTATAGATTGATATAATTAAAGAATCACATCCTGTATTATGAGATTATAGTTTTACGATTCTAGAATTATATTAAAACAGAATCTAAATGCAATTGTGATTATACCCTTTATTATTATAGAGATATAGAAGTCTGTTGCCTGTATGTCACGTGCACTAACGCATGCATTTCACGTACACACCCACCTTTACGCCACATGCACCTGTAGGTCACGTGCACTCACACTCACTCTATCTGTCGCCATGTTGTGTTTCAGGCCCCATCACGTGCGTGTGCTTCAGTCAGGACGGCCAGTGCACTTTGACCTCCAGCCTGGACTCCACGGTCAGGCTGCTAGACAAGAGCACCGGGGAGATGCTGGGAGAGTAAGTCCCTGTTCCTCCTCCTCATCCTGCGTGTACTCCTCTTCCTCCTCTTCTTCATTCTCTACCTTCCCCTCCTCCTCCCTCTGCAGCAGGGTCAACTCAGACACCACCAGCTATTTTAACAGTATTTTATATCTTTATTTATTAGTGACAAATGAACATTACAGTTTGCGGGTCCCTACCACTGGGACCATACTCTGCTACCAGCAGGTCATTCCATAAAAGCTGCAGACAGACGACATTACACAAAATAAATAAATAAATCTCCATCGTAAAAACAAAATGCACAAATGGTAGACAAATTAAAAAACATAGACGGGTTATTAAGGAATCAACCTCAAAACATACATTTTAAATAATCATTGATTTAAAACAGGGATAGGGTGTTCAACTCCCATCCGGATGTTCCAAGATTCAATCATTCTAGAGCAAGATTCCCTCAACCCCCTACCTGCTCCTTAATGACATGTATCTTAACCCACTGTCTAACCCCTACCTGCTCCTTAATGACATGTATCTGAACCCACTGTGTAACCCCTACCTGCTCCTTAATGACATGTATCTGAACCCACTGTCTAACCCCTACCTGCAGCCTAGAGTCTACCTGTCTTACCTGTGGTTCCAGGTAAACTCTGTAGTGCAGCCTAGAGTCTACCTGTCTTACCTGTGGTTCTAGGTACACGGGCCACAAGATGAAGGGCTACAAGCTGGACTGCTGTCTGTCCGGTAAAGACACCCACGTGATGAGCTGTTCCGAGGACGGACACGTCTACTGCTGGGACCTGGTGGAGGTCAGAGTTCACCGCTTTTTCCTTGCATCTCATCTTCCCTACCCTCATTTCACTTGAATTTTTCATGCCAATGTTTTGATGCAAAAACCTTTCATGAAAGGTGAATACAGTTTTGAATGGGGAATGTTAATATAAAAGTTATATTGAAGTTAAGCGTTTATTTATCTATTTGTTACTATTTATGTATTATTATTTATTAACTTATAGTGATTAATTATTCATGTGGTGTGCAAAATGCACAGCCTCCATCTCGGACCATCCTTAACCTCAATGCATTAAACCTTTTATTTACCGAGAGCCAACGGTTCCATTTTGGTTCCAAATGTGCATCTTGTCTGCATGAGCTCACTTAAAGCCATGCACGTGGATAACTTTCTCCTTGTAATCTAGTTATATTTCCAAACCAAGTCCTGGGGTTCTACTCTCCCACAGTTAAACATTTAAATGGTCTTGAAAATCCACCTCAACCAAGAGAAAGCTTCGATGAACAGATATTTTGTAAATCACAAAATCCAACTTTCATTTTAATCGGTCAGTTAAAGTAACTGATCTTACTTTACTATGTTACAATCTCAAGTTGCTATGTGTTTATTTCATATTTGTTTATTTATTACTTTCAGGGCTCCCTAACTTTGAAGCTGCCGGTGGGGAAAGCCGTTGTCCAATCACTGTCTTTCCATCCCACCGAGACCCGCCTTCTAACGGCCATGGAGGGGCGTGTTCAGGTGTGGGGGGCGGAGCCTGAGGAAACAGAGGAAGAGGAGGAGGGCGGCATGATGGGGGCATCATAGGGAGGGCAGTGTGTGTCTGCGTGTGCATGTGCGTCGGTGTGTGTGTGTGTGTGTGTGTGTGTGAGTGCGTGTGCGTGTCAAACCCATGTTGAACAATATCACATATTTTTGTACATAACAATGAATAAACTTTTTTTAATGATCGAGTCGACAAAGCTCTGTTATGTACATTGTTGACTTTATTAGGAACAGAACACTTTTTTTTAAAATTGCGGACAGAAAAATAAGTTAAGTCATTTCAAAGAATTAAAATAAAGCAACCAAATAAATAAATAAATTATTGTACATAAATACATTTGACATTATGTCGTTTCAAGCGACTACTTGGTCAGCACTTATATTTTGCGCTACACACGCAATGTACCCCCAGAGGTTTTTCTTACAATAATTAAATATATATATTTTTTAGCTTATTCATGAAGTCAAGTAGTTTTGTCTGTCCATTTGACCCTTTCTAGGAAATATTAGCAGTGTTGAAACTGTACAGACCGACTACTAGTCCGGCAATGGGCCTTTGTGGATTGACCTCAATCAGTATTTTATATTCAATAAATTACAAACTTGCAGGAAATATTTAAAAAAAGCTTGAAAACAAAATGCTATGTATCTGCATTTGTTGAATCCATAAGGAGACAAGTGTCTGTAACGTTTAGCAAAATTAAATTAAAAGCACTACTTTACACGTTTGACAGCACTTAAAAAAAGACTTAAAACAAGCATCTTCCAAAAGTTTACAACCGTGGACATTTTAAAAGGTACCTGCTTTAAATTTTAAACCCGTACAAAGGAATAGTTTTACAAGAGCTTAGGAACAGACTTCCGACTTTTCTCTGCCACACCCCAACCCTCACCCTACCACTCGGCCCAGCCTACCCCAGCCCTCACCCTACCACTCAGCCTAACCCGTCCCTCACCCTACCACTCAGCCTAACCCGTCCCTCACCCTACCACTCGGCCCAGCCTACCCCAGCCCTCACCCTACCACTCGGCCCAGCCTACCCCGGCCCTCACCCTACCACTCAGCCGAGCCTACCCCAACCCTCACCCTACCACCCAGCCTACCCCAGCCCTCACCCTACCACTCGGCCCAGCCTACCCCAGCCCTCACCCTACCATTCAGCCTAACCCGTCCCTCACCCTACCACTCAGCCTAACCCGTCCCTCACCCTACCACTCAGCCGAGCCTACCCCATCCCTCACCCTACCACTCAGCCTAACCCAGCCCTCACCCTACCACTCAGCCGAGCTTAGCACAGCCTCTTCTTCTTGTACCCCCTCACCCTAACTGACCTAACCCTCTTCCTCACCCAGCCCACCCTAGCACTACCTCTCCTCCACCCACTTCCTCACCTCACCCCAGACCACCCCGCCCCCAGGCCACCCCACCCTCCTCCCTACCCCAGCCCCTCAGCCCACACAGCTGCACCCGGCGGCCAGCAGCTTCTCCACCTTGTGCCAGCGGTGGGCGTTGTCCAGGAAGGCCAGGTCCTCGTGGTGGGTGGGCCGGCAACAGGGACCCCCCACCCCCAGCCCGGGTGGCTCCCCTTCGGGCCCGGGTTGCGGCAGCTCCCCGCCCAGCAGCAGGTGGGCCAGCGTCAGGTCGTGGTTGGAGCGGACGCGCTCGCAGGCTCCGCCGCAGTACTTGAAGAGCACCGTCTCGTCCGCGTCGTAGCCCAGCCCTAGGTCCCGGACCTGGAGCTGGACGGAGCGCAGGCCGCAGGCGGAGGTGGGGGCAGGGGCAGCATTGGAGTTGGAGCGGCGGGAGCGTTGCGGGGGTGCTGGCTGGTGGTCCAGAGAGGCCGTGTCGCTGCCGCCTACCGTGTGATCTGAAGGGAGGGAGGGAGGGTTCAGATGTCTGACATCACAAACTACTTGTACACAAACTACTAGCACACAAACTACTAGAACACAAATTACTAGAACACAAACTACTAGCACGCAAACCACTAGAACACAAACTACTAGCACACAAACTACTAAAACACAAACTACTAGTACACAAACTATCACACAAACTTATTGTACACAAACTACTAGTACATAAACTTCTTGTATGCAAACTACAGTACACAAACTACTGGCACACAAAACTACTAGTACACAAACTATACAAACTAGTACACAAACTATACAAACTACTAGTACACAAAAAACAAGCACGCAAACTACTTTGTGTTTCCAGTTCTCAAATGGCGAGGAGGGATTCCTTATTGAGAGTGCATTCCAATGTACATTCAGAACTTGCATAACTACAATTGACACCAAACAATCACTAACCATTCCTAAAGAATAAATATACTGAAAAAAATATATACAAAAATAAAAATCTGGTCGTACAGTTCCAAATCTAATGTCGATTCATTGACCTTCTTTCAGAGAACTTATCATTTAAAGGTTAACCTTATAAAAGGTCAGAGGTCAACCTACCGAGCAGAGCTGGGAGCGCGTGTCCGTAGCCCCGCTGGATGCAGAACAGCAGGAAGAGCAGCTGGAGTAGGGAACGCATCGTCTGGTGTGTCTGTCTGCGTTCGCCGTCGCCGAGTCCAAATCAACCCAATATGGTTTGCGTTGCGTGGGTGTGTGTGTGTGTGTGGACACGAGAAGGTGGTGCTGAGATGTGGACCAGTCACGACCTCCAATATATAGCTCTTCAGATAAGGGGGGTTGGAGGGGTGAGTAGAGAGAGAGAGAGAGACACTTAGACATGACACGCCAACAGAATTTCCCGCTCACCTGACTGACAGGAAGGCGTAGGAGGGCCGACGGGCGCTTGACCCAGAATTAGCCGTTTTTTGGGGATGGTCCGAGGGTGTAAATCCCAGGGTCTTGGGCCCAGATGTTGGCACCTGATTAGCCCCCGGGGTGAAGGGGGCGGAGCCAGTTAGTGTTTTGAGAGTCCGTTTTTACGTTAGTTAGTCAGTTAGTTAGTTCAAGAACACGCCAAAGAAGTTATATATAGGAAAACAAAGCAAGTAAGGCATATGGATCACAAACAAAATACATATGTTTTTCATTCGTATTAATACATTTTTTAACTGACCTTATTTTGTTACTCAAAATGTTAAGTTTGATGAAGTTACAGGACAGCAAATGACCCTATCATTATTATCACCAATGATTTAAAAAAAAAGGTGCAAAAGACGTAATAAAAAAAAAAAAAAAAGGTGTATGGAAAATCAGGCAAAAAAGATAAGATAAAAAATACAGAAGAGAGGTTGAATAATGGATAATGCATAATGGAAAGAGTCGGTAATTAGAGGATAGAGAAAGGAAACATCTCTTATCTGAACGAGACATTCCACATGGTGACTCGTCCAGCCCAGGCAGAACCTACAACCTGGTCCATAAATTGAGGGATTTCATCAGCAATGCAGAGATGAAGGAGAATATGCAGAATATGCATTGTTCAACTCGGCAAAAGTAAAGGGATGGAATGTGAAGGTGATTATATATTGATATTTTTCCATTCTTGTGCAAAACGTCTATCCATCACATGACAAAACATGTTGCATTGGTACATGTATTCAGATGGTTTTTAGGCTGTTTTGAATAAAAGTATGAATTCATGTAAAATGATTATGAAGTATTAGTATATATTATGTAATATTATTAATAATAATGGCATTATTGTAGTTCTTTTAAATACTGTACATATATTTTACACTAATACTGGAAGGGTAATGTTTGTGTTTATTGCTTCCTGTGTTTGCCTGGGGATGTGTTTGATGGGGCTGTCAAACACTTCTAATTAAGTGTTATCTTTTACCTTTTCAAAATAAGATTGGAGAATAACTCAACTATAATACAATTATGCAATCATCAGCATAGAACACTGATCAAGTTCATTGAAGAACCCATAAATACATGTTTTAACACAGGGGTACCCGGAGCCTTAACATGTTGTGACCCACCTGTGTGGAGGTACCTTGACCACCAAAATGTTCTGCAGGAAAATCAACAATACATTCTCATTACCATGTGAGAAAAGTGAGATCATTAACACGTATCGATGTATATTGCTATTCCCCTTTTAGTCTTTAAACATACTAATGACCCAAATTAACCAAACAAGGCATATATTATTTAACTGTTGCCATCCTGTGATTCACTTGACTGCTACGACCCACTTATGGGTGGTGACCATAGACTTCATGAAAAAGGTTAGGTCCATACAGGTTGGAGAACCCCTCAATCGACTTTTCAAGACAATTCCCAACACATATTTTTAACATAAATCATTTAAAAACATTTCCAAGAAAAATGTTTTCTTGATTATCAACCACCGGACAACTGATGCACCCTCCTCCATGCACGCTGTGGATTCATCCAGGCAGAGATGGCGGAAAGTTTGTTTTCCTGAAGAGAGAGAAAGATAGCTCGTCATGGGGTTCCCCTCTCATCCCGACCAGACAACGGAAGGCCTGGTAGGGACCCGTCACATTCCTTCCATGCGCAGGCGGAAAAAAAAACACATTTCAGAAAGATAGAGCCCTCTGGAATCTCAACTACAAACAGGCCTGGTATTCCAAGTGGTCAGGTGTCAGGAATTGAAAGAGCGTCCTCGCGTGAGAGGGGTATAAGGGCAGACTGTGACAGACGCTTTTTATTTACTGTTTTTGTTGAGAGGCCTGCCGAGTTTTTAGGATTTTGTGGGTCGTTCTTTCAGCTACATGTGTTTTTTTTGTGTGTTTATTAGAGAGCTAACACACACGCTACAATCCAGCCAATTAGGCAGCACTGTATCTTCGATTTAAGTTTCTGATTGGCTCTTGCTGTCTTTTCCATGATGATGTAAGGCTGAATGTCCTTGCGGTTAATCCACTGCAATTATCTGTTTTCACCACACATGGGGCAGTCCAAGGTTAGTGTTTGCTCTTTAACTGTAATATAACCATCAGGTATTAATTTTTGCTTTTGACAGAATTCATTTTTCTTATGTGTCTTTAATCTACAACGTTAGTACCTCTTCTGGGTAGCATAACGCCCAACAGTGATCTCATACAAGTGTATCAACTGCTAATTGTTTTAAAAAGTACCTTCTAGAATACAAAACTACTTTATTTGGTTGTAGATTACGTCTTGAGTATGAGGCAGAACAAACACTTTGCAGAATATAGCACCAATTCCATTTATTCTGTAACCACTGCCATAACATTATCTTCAATGTTGAAGACATTATGAACCACGGAGAGTGGCGTTTGAAAAAGTTTCCCATGCAAGATCATTTTTGACGGATAATGTAAAGACAGGAGAGCGATTTTCAGTAGAGGTTTATTATTATATCATCATTAATAAAGTCTTTACAATATTGAATTATTCATGCACGTCATTCTGGGGTCTGTTTGGTCAAGGGTCTTGCAGCTCATTGGTGTAGCTGTGTCAACCAATAGCGTGGGCCCTTCTAGGAAGAAACGTAGGAATCATACACAAAATATACCCATTCATAACTTTAATCATTCTAACATTATTTTATAGAACTCTGACTCTTATTTGACTCTGATTTCATATTATTCTGACTATATAGGACTGGTTTTATAGCACTCTTGATTTGATAGAACTCTTGACTTTATAGAACTGTAACTTTATAGAGATGTGACTTTATATAACTCGATTTTATAGATCTTGTGATTGTATATTACTAGATTAGAACATTATATTTGATTGAACTCTTGATTCTATAGAACTGTTGATTTCATAGGACTCTGTTTTTATAGGACTATATACATTTAGTCCTATAGGCCTTTAACACATACATATCGTGCTGAATCTTGGGTTCAAAAAGTGTTACTATTCAGTAGTGCGCCACACGGTGTGGTTACACTGGTATTGACTCAGGACAAATTAGATTATCCATCCATGGACCTTATTTGCCTACAGCTAAAACATAACTATGTTTGTGTAAGCATGCGGAACGAAGGCAATACTTCTAAAATATGGACATTTTTAGCGATCCCTGTGGTGTAGTGCACTTATTCCCCTGCTAAACCTGACGAATTCCTAGCAGACAGCTTCTTATCTTAATCACACGAAGCAGGAAAATACATCTATCTGGACTCATAGATTATAAAGAATTTGCTCTGGGCTAAATCGCTGGTTGTCAACTCAAAAAAGACAAATGCTGGGAATAAAGATGAAGAATGATGTGAATGTCTGACTTTGACCCAGGAGCGGTGTGTTTATCTGAGCTGTCAGGATGCAGTCTGGGGGCTTAGGACTGGGCCGGGATCCAGTCTGGGTTAAAAGTAGCCCAACTCTGGGCCAAAGCCGATAACAGGTAAAAATAGACTTATGTATGAGTTTCATAATAAATAAATGTGTAGATGTTGAGTTTATGGTGTCCTCCCAGTAGACCCTGATGAGCTGTGATTGGAAGGATTATTATTCACTCATTCATTTTATGTCAGACGCTTTTATTCAAAAGGGACTTAAGGTCAATTCCGACAGGTCATCAAGGAGCCGTTAGGTTAGGGGCATCTTGCTCTAGGATGCCTATTAGTTAGGCTCCGGATCAAACCCCAGTACCTTCCGACTGCACTCTGCACTCTCCTGGCCTCATTTCATATTGCTGCGGAGGGATGGCTTTTGCAACCTCAAGGAAGGAAGTGGTTGGAACTGACCTGGGATGTAAACATATACTTTAGGTTTGGACTCGTTCTAACGTTACAGTATGGAATAGATACGTTCTTTTCTTATCCCTGTGAGGACATTTCTTTGTTGCAGCACAACAAGATAGGACAAGGCCAAACAACATGCAATACAAACTCAGACAATAGAAACCAAACGCACAGTAAAAATAAAAATACACATTCTCGTGTCGTTTTACAGCTGTCCAGGTACCTTGGTTTAATTAGCTAGACTTCAGTTACTTGGGTGCCAAGAAAGCAGGAGTGGAAGCAGATGGTGCTTTCCAATTTGCGAAAAAAGTTTTGGTAAATTTTGAGAATTCTCTACCCATGCACTAGGTTGTGCATTGTTACGTAGTACTGTAATGTAGAACTCTGTTCTGGAACACAGTAATAACACATATATACCCAATATCCTTTAATATATATCACCTTTAAAGACATACCGAGTCATTACGGTTAAAACAAAATACGCTATCAAATCTAAAACAAGATTCGATACATATCGTATTGAATCCATAGGCATGCTAGGAATTAGTTAGACGACCCAACTCCGTGTCTGCTAATTGGAAGTTGTGTACCGCATTCCTGGATGAGATGGTCTGGCAGCCGGTCCTTATAGGGTTTGTCTGGAACCGATCCGGGCAGGAATGTAAGGAGCCGTTAC
Source organism: Lota lota (assembly GCA_026745465.1). Lineage (NCBI taxonomy): Eukaryota > Metazoa > Chordata > Actinopteri > Gadiformes > Lotidae > Lota > Lota lota. The sequence continues at coordinate 1,302,288 of JACYXH010000409.1, read as the reverse complement.
CGGGAAGCCTTCTGGGGGGATTTAACCTCGGAATCCCAAGCTCGCGTCGAGATGCTTATTTCTAGGTAGTATAACTGACGATCACGCAGCTTCCTGTCAGACCCGCGGAGTATCTCCTCCACCTGCCCTTCCTCCTAAATCCTTCAGCAGGAGTCACTTAGCGGCCTCCTCCTCTTCTCTAGCTGGTGTTAGAGTAGGCGGGTGGGGCACATATGGGAGTTTAGGCGGTTGGAAATGTTTCATTCTACTGATCTCGACCATTAAGGGAGACAATGCAGGGAGTGACACAAGGCATCGCTTCTGAATGAACGACATTGTACCTTTGCCGACTTTCAATACAGGGCAACGCTTGGTTTGAACGTCATGTGGTGTTCACCGGGGTGTAGTGTAGTTTTTGGGCAGATGGTGTTTTGTGAAATGTATACATCAGTTGTTTTTTTTACCCAATCAGACAGCTATTGTATTAGAGAAATGTGTGACTGGGTTAGATAACATTAAAGTCAACTTTGCATTTCCTGTTGTCTTTCAATGTCCTTTTTTACAGTACTCAAGACGCACCGTTGTTGAAACATTTAGGGACTTTTATTTTTGCCTTAACCTCTTATTTTCCCAATTTGTAAACTCACTGATATTAACACAATATGTACATCTGTAGAACAAATAAACACGCAACTGGTACTTCATGACTCAAAAAAACAACATGAATAGGTAACATTCAGAAATGTCCCAGGTCATTGTCCCAGTTCTATGGTAGTGTGTGTAAAGTTGTTAAGTGTGGCGTCCACTTGTAGGCTTTCAGCAGCGGTAGAATGGCTCAACCGCGTCGTGTCCTCTAGTAGAGAAACCAGATTGATTTGCCCCTGTGATTTTTGTTGTTGTCCTGGGCCGGACACGGTGATGTCCTTCACTTCTCGCGTCTTTCTGGTGTTCTTGGGCCGTTTAAAGCCGGTCAGCCGGGAGGCAAGAGATCTGGAGGGTCGGGGCTTCCGGATCTTCCGCCTCTCCGGATCGTGGGCTACACTGTGGCGGGTCAGACTCCCCTTCATAGCGAACGTCTTGCCACAGCCTTCGTGAGTGCAGGCGAAGGGCCGTTTCTCTTCGTGGAAGGAGTTGATGTGGCTCATCAAGTTGAACTCGGTGGTGAAGGACCTCTGGCAACCCTCCCGGGGACACTTGAGCACCACACGCACGTCGGCGTGCACGTGCTGGTGCTGCTGCAGGAACCACGAGTCTCTGAACACCTTGTTGCACAGGTCACATGGGTAAAAGCGCCGGTGCGCCTCCTTTCTGTGCTTCAGAAGCTCCGTCCAGGTCTTCCCCGTGAACACGCACGCCTCTTCTCGACAGGGATATCCGTTGTGTACCTTTTCATGGCGTTTCTGTCTACTGGGGTAGGTGAAGCGCATCTGACAGCCTTCGAACGAGCACTGGTAAGGAGGCAGCTGAGTGTGCTGCTCGCACATGTGCAACTTCAGCTGCTTGTTCTTCTTGAAAACGAGCCCACAACCCGCGACGTCGCAGCCGTATGTCTTCTGATCCGCGGCGTGTTGGCGCTGAATGTGTCGCAACATGTTTGCATTGGTGGTGAATGTGTCCGTGCAGCCGTCGGCGGTGCATTGGAAAGGCTTCATCCCGGTGTGGGTCAACTTGTGTCGGGAGAGGTGGTACAGGTTAGCGAACGACTTACCACAGCCGCTCTGCTCACACGCGAAGGGTTTGATTCCCGTGTGTTTGCAGAGGTGGGCATCGAGTTTCCATTGTTTGTTGTACCTCGCGTCGCACTCGGGAAACGAACAAATGTATAGTTTCTCTGGCGTTTTAGTTTCCATCCTATTAACGCGTTTTGTTACTCAGTCCCTCGCACACGTTTTATGTTGGCGGCGGCACTTCCCGAATCCGCCTGAACGGACGTGACGTTCCGTTGTTACCCATCAGGCAATGCGCTCGTAGCGCTGATATTCTCTGCGAGAACCAAGAAGATAAAGTTGTAAGTATTATACAGTTTTAAACAATTTAATCATTAATTCGCTGTGCGTTTCTTTTTTGTGGATGTAAAAAATATGTTGTATTTGATTGACTTATATATTTGATTGACTTATATTGCAAGAGAGACGGACGTGGTCGCGTGGTGTGAACCTACCACTGTTTACTATCTGTCGTTAGCTGGTGCTAACAGGGGGTCACCCATAGAACATGACCACAAGAAGCTTAGGAAAACCTAGCTATACACAGAGCCAAATAGAGCTAGGGCTAACAGGGGGTCACCCTAGCTTTACATTTAACTATATAGAGCTAGAGCTAGCAGGGGATCACCCATAGAACACGACCACAAGAAGCTTAGGAAAACCTAGCTCTACATAGAACTGACCGGAATGAATTAATACAGTCAATTATATATAGAGCAAGGGCTAACAGGCGTTCACAATATAAATTTTTTTTCAGGAGGAGAACGATTGATATCTAGAGTGGCAGACCAGACACAACTATGGTGAGTCTGGTGTACATCCGAATCTGTGGTGTGGAATAGTACTAATAAACAATGTTCAAGATATTGTTTTGTTTACCCGCTCTCGTTTTTTCTTAAAGGGTGAACGTAAAGGAACAAATAAGTACTACCCGCCCGACTTTGATCCGGCTAAGGTGTGTATTTGTACCACTTTTGAATGACAATTTTGGGATGCTATTTACCTGACATGGTATGGTTAATGCCTGTTTATATCGCCATCTTTTCAAATTTCCCAGCATGGCTCCCTCAATGGCTACCATGGCACACATGCTCTTAGGGAGCGCGCCCGCAAGCTGTCCCAAGGAATCCTCATCATCAGGTTGGTTCATACAGAAAAATGGAAGTCAGAATGACACACACTCACTCACTCACACTTAAAGAAACTCAAAGTTGCTGGTTGGAGCTCAGCAATAAAACCAGTGCCTCTGTTAAATGCTTTTCATACATGCTTTCTGTTTTATATAAACGTGTAATTTATATATATATATGACCCTTCTGATTCATACAGCACAGCCTGTGCTCAAGTCAGAGTATTTGCCTAAAGTGTGTGTGTGTGTGTGTGTGTGTGTGTGTGTGTGTGTGTGTGTGTGTGTGTGTGTGTGTGTCTCTCGGTAGGTTTGAGATGCCCTACAATATCTGGTGCGACGGCTGTAAGAATCACATCGGCATGGGTGAGTCCCGAGACGATGTGTAGTTCTGACTGATTCAGAGGTTACCATGGATACCGTTTTGTTTGAACTGCGCCTGTCCTCCGTTTGTAAAGGTGTGCGCTACAATGCGGAGAAGAAGAAAGTGGGGAACTACTACACCACACCCATCTACAGGTAAACACATGGCGCGGCCGCGTAGCAAGCCCACGGGCATTCCGAGGGGTGGCTGGTTTGATCCTCAAGCTGTCCTTGGGCAAATTGCTCTCGACAAGCTGGTCTTAACAGAAATCTTGGTTACAAAGTATTGGCCAGCTGTAACTATCTCTGAACTTCAAATCTGTCTCAAAGCTGGATAATATTTATTGTTTGTATTATTAATTATAAAGTCATTGCATGTAAATAGTGCCTTTCAGTGCACTGAAAGCGCTTCATTAGGGACCAGGGGATGATCAGGTGTCCATGTTCAGCTCTACTGTCTCACCCCTACCTGCTCCTTAATGACCTGTATCTGCATTCTTCATTCCAAGTCTCTCTCTAAAAGCGTGCGCTGGATGACTGAATGGTAGTTAGTGAACGTGAGTGTTGGTGAAACAAGCCGTGGGAGGCAGGTGTGTGATCTCTGGCGCCCCCTGTGTCGTCCCCCAGGTTCAGGATGAAGTGCCACCTGTGTGTCAACTACATCGAGATGCAGACGGACCCGGCCACCTGCGACTACGTCATCGTGTGCGGTGCGGCCCGGAAGGAGGAGCGCTGGGACATGGCGGACAACGAACAGATCCTCACCACAGGTGGAGCCTACGCCAGAGCCCCACTCTGTTTTTATTTTATTTGTTATTGTATATTCTTATTATATTTTTTATATCTATACCAATATATAGATCTATAGGTATATATATACACACATAGATTATCTGTCCCTTTCATTGTTATACCTTGTTTCACATTTTTTTGTAATTTCCCTTAAATGATTCTGTTATATTGTTTGTCCTGTTAAATGTATTTAAAATGTCATGCCTGCCTTTGAGCAGCACTCTGAACGGCCTTTGTGTTTTGAAGGGTTCTAAACACAATGCCTCTCTCTCCTTGTGTCTCTGTGTCTCTCGCCCAGAGCGGGCGGAGAAGGAGAAGCTAGAGACGGACCCCATGTACAAGCTGGACCATGGGGGCAAGGACCAGGAGAAGCTGAGGAAGGCCCTCCCTTCGCTGGCTGAGATCCAGGACCAGCAGGAGAGCTGGAAGGATGACTTCCAGCTCAACAGCACCCTCCGCAGGAGCTTCAGGGTACTACACGCTCATGGTTCATTTCAGCCTGCAGCTAGCAGGCCTACAGTGTTATAGCAGAACTTCTTGGGGAAGGAGGCACAAAAAGCCTGGGCCCGACATCAGAAACTGAAAGGGGCAAAGTTAAACCTGGTTTCCTGTTCGTTACGGAGTAGGGATTTCGCTATTACCGGTGTTGGATGCCCCAGTGGTGGGATTAATTCACACCGTCCCCACCGTCATTTTGCTATTGTTATTATCATTATTATTGTAATTATCAGGCCTACTTATATTTGGCAAATCCAAAAGTGTTATAATATTTATTCAATGTGCTGGGTTTCTCCCCAGGATTTAGGTTTCCATGGTGGCGCTCTCTCTAGTCAGCTGTGGACATAGTTATAAGGGGTTTCGGCAAGCGGTGGGGTTCAAATAAAGGCTGGAGTAGCGACGGGTTTGGAGAGGTCCCATCGCTCACCGTCGGGATGAGATCTTTAAGGAAGTTTCTGTCCCTCAGACGGAGAAGAAGGTGCGGGCCGACCAGGAGGAGAAGGACGACGCGGTGAGGAAGAGGACCAACCTCTCCATCCCTCTGCTGGCCGAGAAGGAGGAAGACAAGAAGCTGGCCTCGCTGCTCACCTACCAGGCACCCTACTGTGAGAGAGGCACACGCATGCACATATACATACACCTACCAGGCACCAGAGAGAGAGAGAGAGAGAGAGAGAGAGAGAGAGAGAGAGAGAGAGAGAGAGAGAGAGAGAGAGAGAGAGAGAGAGAGAGAGAGAGAGAGAGAGAGAGAGAGAGAGAGAGAGAGAGAGAGAGAGAGGAGAGAGAGAGAGAGAGAGAGAGAGAGAGAGAGAGAGAGAGAGAGAGAGAGAGAGAGAGAGAGAGAGAGAGAGAGAGAGAGAGAGAGAGAGAGAGAGAGAGAGAGAGAGAGAGAGAGAGAGAGAGAGAGAGACCAGGCCTCCTACTGTGAGAGACATACACCCGCACATATATACATGCATCTACCAGGCCCCCTACTGTGAGCAAGCGAGCGAGACACACACCTACCAGTTCCCTTGCTGTGTGTGTGTGTGAGAGAGAGAGACATATATATATATATATACACACTCGCCTACCAGGCCCCTTGCTGTGAGAGAGAGAGAGAGACAGACACACACACACATACGCACTCACCTACCAGGCCCTTTGCTGTGAGAGAGAGAGAGACACACACATATACACACTCGCCTACCAGGCCCTTTGCTGTGAGAGAGACACACACACATATACACACTCGCCTACCAGGCCCCCTACTGTGAGAGAGGGGGAAAGACACACACACACACACACACACACACACACACACACACACACACACACACACACACACACACACACACACACACACACACACACACACACACACACACACACACACACACACACACACACACACACACACCAAATGCCACATGGCATACTTTATCTGACAACAAGCCCTAACATAGTCCCAGTGTGAGCCTACCATAATCAAGTTTATTTGATTTATTTGAATCCCCTTTCCCCATCCCTCCTCCTCCTCTTCCTTCCCCCACAGCATACGACGCCCGGCAGCACAGCAAGAGGAAGGAGATTGCCACGCGCTCCTGGTTCAGCCCCCCTGGGGCCCCGGCCGGCGGCCGGGGCCCAGGGGGGCTCCTCCACAAGCTGAGCCTGCAGGGGAAGGGGGCAGCCGTGGCCAAAGCCCTGGAACCCTCCCCCGCCATCTCGTCTGCCGCCGGACCCCTCATCCGCCGCCGCACCGCTGGCCCAGGCAGCGTGACCCCCCCCTGCACCGCCACTGTCCGCAGGAACTCAGACCCCGGCCCCGCCCACATCAGAATCAGGGCGGAGCCACAGCAGGAAGAGGAAGAGGAGGAGGAGGAGGAGGAGGAGGAGGAGGAGGAAGAGCCTAGCTCAGAATCACGACAGGGAGTGGCGGTAGAACACAACAGGGAGTCTTATGGAGCGCCGGAGAGCAGCGCGGAGCGGGGAGCAGCAGGAGAGCGAGAAAGGGATTGTGGGAAATCCACGGGGGGCCTTGCCTCCCTGGTGGCTGACTACAGCGACTCCGACTCCAGCTCGGCAGAATGACAACTCTCTCGCTCCCTCTGTCTCGTCTCTCTCTCTCTGCCAAAAGGACTGTTTTTCGGAGCATTGCATAAACTGAACTCTGTGAATATTCAGGACATGAAACTCCTTCATTGAGACGCTGCTGGTGATGAGGTGTCCGTTGGTTGGAGCGCCCCCTGGTGAGGGGGAGCTTGGATCTGAGTTGACATCGTAGAAGACGTCCAGAACTTGTTGGGTTTAACAGCGATGTTCAGTAGAGATCTAGCGTTTCACATCCGTTTTCCGAGACCTGTGCTGCTTTTACTAGAAAATAAAAAGAGGATTCTAAGAGAAGGAAAGCCAGTGTGATGAAATCACCATAGACTCTATCCTGGCCTGATTCAACTTCATCTGATTGGATCTACTGGGTTGGTTAGATTAGTCTGATTGGTTCTCAGCCTCTTCACCACTCTCTTTGTAATCAGTGCAAACACCTGTTAAAACAGGTGTGTGGATAATGACTGGAAGGAAAGGAATCCATGTAGATTGAGACATGTTGTGTTTCTACAGTAGATGGTTTACTTATGAGTACTACTACAAACTGCAATGTTTTGACACGCTAACATGTTGCGCTTGTACATCTCTTAGCTGCTATGTTTCATATCTTTGGGCAGAATATGAGTAATGATTGGGTAATAAAATAGAATTGTTTTTGTCACTGCCTGCTGTCGTGTTTGCCATTGCATGTGAAAGAGTGATCAAAACAGAACACACTGGACACTATGGGAGAAATGTACTGAGGTTTAAAGGAAGTATATGCATTATCTTGCCTACATGACTGAAATCAGTGTGGAAAAAATGCACAGTCAACGAAGGACCACATTCCGACACTATGGGAGAAATGTACTGAGGTTTAAAGGAAGTATATGCATTATCTTGCCTACATGACTGAAGTCAGTGTGGAAAAAATGCAGGATGGACCACATTCCGAGGGACATCCACGTGGCAATCATTACACCTCCTGGCAGCCCTCTTGAGATTAACCTTGTTTACTTAGCTGACTCCAAGTGGATCCCTAAAACAACCCTAAAAAAAGGATTGTGTGTGTTTTAAAAGCAAACAGCAGCAGCCCTGTAAAGTTTACCTTTGACTCAGGATTTTTTTTTTAAGTTGTAAGACCACCTGTTGGTCAAGTACCCCACCGTCGAGTCCATGTGCCTCCTAGGGGTGGAGATAGGTAGGTGGGGGGGGGGGGGGGGGGGGGGGGGGGAGTAAAGGTCGGTCGGTGGTGTATCGCTGTAGCTCCACAGCTCCATGGTTTTCCTCCAGAACCCCACGGTAAGGCAGAGTGGAACCATGGGTTGCTGGGCTCTGCAACTGTTTTCTTTCCTCCTGCTCCTCTGTTCGTCTGGTGGACAGATCCCCCACTATCGCTGGTGAGCAAGAACCCTCCTCCCCCCCCCCCCCCCCTCAGTCACTAACTGATTATTATATTTACTCTTATAGATTATGATTTTTATTTATTATTATTTACATTTGTATTTGTTTATTAACTAATTGATGGATTTATTTATTTTGCTAGGTACCGGCCAAACCATAGGTATGTATGAATGAAAGCCTTCAGTCTGTTGCTAAGTCTTCATGATTCTACTAACCCCCCAGTCTGTTACTAAATCCTTAGGCTGTCTTCATAATTTTACTGTCCTAAATCTGTTAGCAAGTGTTCAATCTGTTAAGTCCCCATAATGTTACTAAGTCTTCATAATGGTAGTCATCATAATGTTACTGAGTCTTCATAATGTTTCTAAGTCACCATAATGTTACTAGGTCACCATAATATTACTATGTTACTAGGTCACCATAATGTCACTGAGTCGTCATAATGTTACTAAGTCGCCATAATGTTTCTAAGTCTTCATGTTGTTACCAAGTCTTCAATCTCATAAGTGATGTCTGCATCTGTCCTTTAGATTTTTACCCCACCTGGATTTATTGGACTTGTAAGTCAATTCATTTCTTTCCCCAATTTAATTAAAAAACAATCTAGCAACTCTTAAAGAATTCACTGCACAAAATACATCACCACAGCATGCAGAGGTTATGAGAATACGGTTAAGTCAATAGCTGAGGCTGTAAATGATACTTTTTGAGTCATAGTTTTGTGTATGGATTATTTTGGAAATATTATTTGTTCTAATGTTAATTATTAATTTACGAATAATTTAAAGTCGCAATGTGTAACGGTTAGACTATCTTGTAGCTTAAATAACCTGGACCTATCTTTAGTCAATGTTGATTAATAGTGATTTCAATATTGTTATCAAAATCACATCCTATTGCTGATATATTCTACAAATAAAAAGTGCTGACCAGCCCGTACCTCTCTTATTGACACTCCTAAACCCTTCCCACTCGCCAGCCAGCCAGCCGAGCTATGCTAGTTGCACGTCACACAGTTGCTGTGATTAAGGGCTATACAAATAAAATTGACTTGACTTTACTTGACCCAGCCAGTGATGTGGATAGAACAGTTATTTAGTTATTCAAATTCTGAAAGTCTCCCGCCTACTAACTGGGAGGGGCTCAATCTTACACATTGCGACTTTAATGTGGAAAGATAAGTGCCTTGATTATGTCTATTTTCTTACTTGTTTCTGTTATTCTTCTATTTATTTTATTTGTTTTCAGCCATGAAAACCCAATGGCTCGGATGAGTGACCGGCCATGGTACTGTGCCGTCCACGTCCCTGCATTTACACCTGCACTATATAACTTTTCTACTGCAGCTATTTACTGCATTCAAAAATAATCTGAAATGGAACGTTTCTCAGGAATAAAACACGCCCAGCCACGTGTCAATCCATGCAGGGAATTTGTGATTATTAATTGTTGTCATTTGAATATTATTGTAGCTACTATTGTCTAATATTATAGGTTGCTATAAACGTATGTGGTGCGTGTTTAACTCTTTAATGCTCTAGAATCTAGAGGGCATTAAAGGAGGAATGGACATCTGCTGAAGGGATATCGTTTTCTGTTAAATGTTTTGGATATTGCTTTGTCAAATTCTTTGAAAAAGAAAAATAATAATTAACTGACATACACAGCTAATAAGAAGTAAGAGAACGGAAATTGTTGTGTGGTAGACCGGGATAACTCTTTATCTTTCAATGCTGTGTGCATGTATGTGATTGACTGGCAAGATGGATTCCCTGAGCCAATCAGGGAACAGAAGCCATGATTGGTCTAAACTCGAATTCACTCACTAAAAGCTGATGGATAGCTATGGCATTTCTAACACATTACACTCAAACTATAGCTCTTATAGAGTCGAGGGAGTCTTACCTTCAGTTAGTCCATTGTTGTCGTACCCTACTGCTCCAGGTTCATTGTGGTGGCCCCAGACCTGCTGCGGACCGACACCCAGGAGAACATCTACCTGGAGGCCAGTGGCCTGCGCAGTCAGGTCTCTGTCTCCATCTCCATCAAGGACTTTACTAGGTCCACCCAGCTCTTCGAGGACTCGTTCATAATGGACCCCGAGCAAAACTACTACACACTCAGAAGCATCCAGGTCAGGAGATTGGATTACCACTGGGCTACTAGATTACCTTCTATGACTCACGATGTTCTGTATTAATCTCAAACAGGAAGTGAGGGTGTGACTGCAGAAAGTTTCCAAAGGCCAGTAACATAACAATTTTAAATATGAATAAACGACAACAAACATACAGAAAAGAACTACGGGAAAAATGTCACAATAATACACAATAAGAGTAGAGATGGAGATTTAAAGGTGAATGTAAACATCATCGGCAGTTGTGTTAGATATTATTGACAATCTCTTTTACAATAGGAAACAGAACCGGTGTCAATGTGATCAATAGATGATTCCCTATATATAAGTAAATAAAGGTTCCCTTTGAAGGTCAAAATGATCCCTGTGAAGGTCAAAATGTGCCTTGTGAAGGTCAAAATGAGGTCCTTGACAGATATCAACCCTTCCTCATTCAGCTTCCCTCGGACCTTCTGAGGCCGGAGGATAACAGGAACAAGTTTGTGTACCTGACGGTGAATTTCCAGGGTTACCACCTGGAGGAGAGAGTGATGATGGTGTCCTTCCAGCAGGGGTACATCTTCATCCAGACTGACAAGCCCATCTACAACCCTGGGGATACCGGTGAGAGCCTAACCCTTTGTCAGCTTGTTTCCCTGTGGGTCACCTGTGTTGATTTCTGATTCTGTTCACCTGTGTCCCATGTATTGTATGTCCCATAATATTTGATCCCATAATTTTATTTCTCATATGTTTTTACACTGTGTGCCTTTAGCCTTTTTACTCCGCATTTGATCAAGAAAACTCTTGAATCCTAAATCTATTGGAGTTTAAGATCTAACCCTCTCCATCCCTTTGTATTGCTCTCCTTCCCCCTCTATCTCTTGCTCCCTCTCTGTCTCTCCCTCTATCTCTGGCACTCTTTCCCTCTGGGTCGGTGTCTATCTCCCACTGGCTCTGTATGTGTGTGTGTGTGTGTGTGTGTGTGTGTGTGTGTGTGTCTCTCCTGTCTCTCAGTGCGGATGAGGGCCTATGTATCTTCTCCGTCCTTCAAGGCATTTGCCGGCTCTCTGATGGTGGAGTTTCAGGTACAGCCATCCACCCATCCATCCTGATGATTACAAATGCACGCCAGACTTCAAACTGTCCTGCTTGTATGTGTGTTTGTGTATAAATGCATGTGCTCACATCTGTGTTTGTGAAAGTAAGTGTGGTTGTGTGTGAGTGTATCTGTACATGTGTGTGAGTATGTGTGTTGTGGTAACCCGGCTCTGTGAGTGGCCCGCAGTCAATGGTCAGTTTAAGCCGAAATGGCACTTTTATTAACAGAACTGAACAAGCGTAGGGCTGTATCCAACAGAAAACAAAAATAGTTTTGGCTCCGTGGCCACGGAGAAACCTCAGATAAAGCTCCAGAATAACCGGCCTCCTCCGGTGATAAGCAGTCCGTAACTCAGAGTCACGCGGTGGCGAAACGTCCCTCTCACCTCCGGGGAGTTAATCCAACAAAACAAAGGGGTGGCTAAACAGTCAGTAGCCGACCCCCCCCAGGGCAGCTCCTGTCTAGGGCCGTTGGGAAAAGTCATCAATCAGCAAGTAGCTTCTCCGAGGGCAGTTTGGTGATCGTCGGGTTAGGGTGCGTCCTCTCTCCTGGAACACATACTCCGTCTACCACCGCTCTACGCTGTGTGTGTGTGTGTGTGTGTGTGTGTGTGTGTGTGTGTGTGAGAGAGCGTGTCTGTGTGCATACTTGTGTGTATCATGTGTATATCGTTTATGTGTGTATCATCTGTTTTTGTGCGTGTGTGTGTGAGAGAGAGAGCGTGTCTGTGTGCATACGTGTGTGTATCATGTGTATATCATTTATGTGTGTATCATCTGTGTTTGTGTGTGTGTGTGTGTGTGTGTGTGTGTGTAGAACCCAGAAGGCATTGTGGTAAAGCAGACCTTCTTGACCACAGCTGTAGACGGCATTCTACCAGAGTCCTTCATTCTCTCTGACCACGCCAAGTGAGCGCCGGCGTTAACCAATCAAAGCTCTTTCTCTCTGTGGTAACCAATGAAAACCCTTGCTCTAGGCTAGGGGGTTACCGGGTAGAGAATACAACTTGTTTTTTGAAGCTCCAATCTGTCATACAGAGTCTCCACTGTTGTTTTTGAAAATCATTGTTCAACAGTGTACTTTAAAGTACTGTGTACGTTGGAGTAGGTACTGTGTACTTTGATATCACTGTTTACAT
>JACYXH010000409.1:1222500-1285000 GCA_026745465.1 Lota lota | reverse complement strand
GGGAGGGGTGAGTCCCTATGAGAGGCCGTTTAGGCCATATTTCATACTTAACTTTTTTCCACACGCTCCATGCGCTCTCTCACACAATATCATACTCTCTTCTCTCTCTCTCACCCTATCATAATCTCACACACTCTATCATACTCTCTCTCACTCACTATCATACTCTCTCTCACACACTATCATACTCTCTCTCACACACTATCATACTCTCTCTCACTCACTATCATACTCTCTGACGTTCACTATCATACTCTCTCACACACCATCATTCAATTCAAATAAATTCAATTCCAATTCAAATTCATTTGCATGACATTTCAATGAAAGAAAAAATTAGAGACAATGCATGAAACAAGTAGGCATATACACTATTGATAATATCCAATTAATATAATAATATAATAATTGTGCCCTGTAAAATATAAATTAATATTTATATATATTTATTGTTCATTATATATATAACAATAAACACCAGTAAATGAGAAGAGCAAAGGTAGTGTGTGCGTGAGCGAGTATAATAGTGTGAGAGAGAGTATAATAGTGAGCGAGAGAGAGTATGATATTGTGAGAGAGTATGATAGTGTGTGTCAGAGAGTATAATAGTGTGTGAGAGAGTACAATAGTGCGTGTGAGATAGTATGATAGTGTGTGAGAGAGTATAATAGTGCGTATGAGAGAGTATGATAGTGTGTGAGAGAGAGTAAGATAGTGTGTGAGAGAGTATAATAGTGCGTATGAGAGTATGATAGTGTGTGAGAGAGAGTATGATAGTGAGTGAGAGAGTATGATAGTGTGTGTGAGATTATGATAGGGTGAGAGAGAGAGAAGAGAGTATGATATTGTATGAGAGAGCGTATGATAGTGTGGATAAAAGTTAAGTATGAAATATGGCCTAAACGGCCACTCATAAGTCCCCTCGGTTGGTGCACACACACGCACAGAGACATACACACACATACACATATACATACAAATATAGACACATACACATACAGGCCCACAAACACATACATACACACAAGCATATACAGAGACAGACATATATACACATACACAAACAAAGACACACACACACACATATAAATATACCCACACCAACAGACAGAGACATACATATACACACACAAATACACGACCAAAGTTACACGATTTCCTAGGTTACTTGAAACACTGTATATTGTAGCATGGTCCTCCTGTGCTGATGTAATCTGGAGCGTCTGTCCTCCAGCTGAATGTGGGACCTGAGGAGGGACGCCACCGAGACCTCGTCCCCGGTAAGACCTTCAGGTTCAAGGTCAGAGGTGACCCAGGGGCCAAGGTCAATTTAGTCGCCGTTGACAATGCTGTGTTCCTGCTAAGCAAGCAGAGACTCACACAGAGTAAGGTGAGAGTCAGGTGTGTCATGAGAGAGAGAGTGTGTGTGTGTGTGTGTGTGTGTGTGTGTGTGTGTGTGTGTGTGTGTGTGTGTGTCTGTGTCTGTGTCTGTGTCTGTGTCTGTGTCTGTGTCTGTGTCTGTCGGTTGTGTGCGTGAGATACTATCTACCAGTTCTCTAAACTAGATTCTAAATGTGCACAACACACACACAACACCAATTTGAACTTTAACCTCAGATGTGGAGTACGGTGGAGACGGGGGACATGGGCTGCACCCGAGGTGGAGGGAAGAACGGACTGGGGGTCTTCACAGATGCTGGGCTGCTCTTCTCCTCCAGCTTAGGAGCCCAAACCTCCCCCCGACAAGGTGAGCCAAGACTAGCCCCTCTAGTCCAGACCAGGTGAGCCAAGCCTAGCTCCTTCACCAGCACCTCTAGCCCAGACCAGGTGAGCCAACACTAGCTCCTTCACCAGTACCTCTAGCCCAGACCAGGTGAGCCAACACTAGCCCCTACACCAGTACCTCTAGCCCAGACCAGGTGAGCCAACACTAGCTCCTTCACCAGCACCTCTAGCCCAGACCAGGTGAGCCAACACTAGCTCCTTCACCAGTACCTCTAGCCCAGACCAGGTGAGCCAACACTAGCTCCTTCACCAGTACCTCTAGCCCAGACCAGGTGAGCCAAGACTAGCTCCTTCACCAGCACCTCTAGCCCAGACCAGGTGAGCCAACAATAGCTCCTTCACCAGCACCTCTAGCCCAGACCAGGTGAGCCAACACTAGCCCCTACACCAGTACCTCTAGCCCAGACCAGGTGAGCCAACACTAGCCCCTACACCAGTACCTCTAGCCCAGACCAGGTGAGCCAAGACTAGCTCCTTCACCAGTACCTTTAGCCCAGACCAGGTGAACCAACACTAGCCCCTACACCAGCACCTCTAGCCCAGACCAGGTGAGCCAACACTAGCCCCTACACCAGCACCTCTAGCCCAGACCAGGTGAGCCAACACTAGCTCCTTCACCAGCACCTCTAGCCCAGACCAGGTGAGCCAACACTAGCCCCTACACCAGTACCTCTAGCCCAGACCAGGTGAGCCAAGACTAGCTCCTTCACCAGCACCTCTAGCCCAGACCAGGTGAGCCAACACTAGCCCCTACACCAGTACCTCTAGCCCAGACCAGGTGAGCCAACACTAGCCCCTACACCAGTACCTTTAGCCCAGACCAGGTGAGCCAACACTAGCCCCTACACCAGCACCTCTAGCCCAGACCAGGTGAGCCAAGACTAGCTCCTTCACCAGCACCTCTAGCCCAGACCAGGTGAGCCAAGACTATGGACTGGTACCAGGAGAAGTTTGATCAAAAGCCATGTCATTTTATATATGTTAAACAAGATCCATTATTGGTTGCTTCCTAGAATACGGTTGTTTGTCACTCAGGTATTCATTGTACAAACCCTTTTTTTTGCCAGTATTTTGTCACTTTTTAAATCAGCCTTTAATGAGTTAATGTGTGTGTTTGTCCTCTCAGCGCTGAAGTGTCCAGCCAGTGTCAGAAGGTCGCGCTCTGTTGACCTGTTGAAGCGCAGGGCCCAGCTGGGTGAGTGCCCAGTCAACTTCATGAACAAAGTGGACCTTCTACCCAAATAAGGGATAATGCCCTAACTCCTTCCTGCTCCTCAAAGACTGCTATTGTCTGCTTATTGACTGCATAGCAGAAATATATAAGTTATATATTACTTCAGAAATAAATAAATACATTTAGCAATTATGAAACATGAATGCAGGATATTCTAGTGGTTGTGGAACTCAGAACCCAAAGGTTCTGAGTTCCAACCCCAACATCCCTGGCCAATGCGCAAAGAGGCCCTTACCACTACTTATTTATTTGAATCCAAAAATTGTATCCAGGATGTGAGGGTATTTGCTGAACAAATGTACACACACTCGGCAGGGAGTGAGGAAATGTCATTCCGAACATGCGTGTTATACACATCTAGTCATGTATGAATGGATAAATAAACGATGAATGGCTGCTGAAGGCTGGTTCTGTGGCTCCAGAGGCCCAGTACCAGGAGGAGCTCCAGCGGCGGTGCTGCCGGGCCGGCCTGCGGGATGTGGCCATGCCATACTCGTGCACACGGCGCTCGCTCTACATCACCGAGGGCTGGGAGTGCATACGCGCCTTCCGCTACTGCTGTGCCAACCTGCGTGGCCAGGCGTTCGACACCAGCCGGCCCACCACCCCGCCGCCTCTGACCACCACCACCCCCCTGCCTCTGACCACCACCACCCCGCCATTGCTCCCCACCAACAGTGAACCATTCTTGCACTTCCACTTCCTGGACAGACAGTTCATGCCCAACATTGTTAATGGTAAGGTTATATGATAACCCTAATGAGTGGTCAAAACTTGTAACGTTCCACCACTGATGCATTAATGGGACATTGATGTCAACTCCATGGCGGTTATACATATATATAGAGTACATATGGGTTTTGTGCTTTACCTAAATAATCCTAGCGCCTACCTACTCGTTAATGACATAACTTCAATGCAGTGTATGTCACCAAAGCATCTACTAAATGGAAATATATATGTGTATCAAAGGCTAACACAGTTCTCCCTGAAGCTCGTTCCGACAGCGCTGTCATGGGCATTTCACTGCAAATGGAAGAGTCACTTCCTGCACTAGTGATGTACCAGGAGGAAGACGATGGTGAGGAGGAAGGAGAGTACATGGCGGAGTACGACGTGTTCCTGCGCTCCAAGTTCTATGAGTCATGGTTGTGGCAGGATGTCCACCTCCCGGACACGCCGGACAGAAGTGACGGGTAAGCCCGCCCCCCTTGTACAAAGCCTCGCCTCCTTGCACAAAGACCCGCCCCCTCGCACAAAGACCCGCCCTCTTGTACAAAGACATACTTTTTACAGAAGCCATAAACCACTCAACCAACAATGCATTCAACTAATCAACCACCTAACCAATCAACCAAGCAATCATCAAGTCAAAAAACACACTAACTAACCAACCAACCACTCAGAGCCATTCCTCCAACCGCTTAACCAATTAACTAATGAGCTACGCTTCAATCAGTGAATTGATCATGGAGTGGAAGCCGCTGTGGTGTTATGCCAGTTTGGAGTGCTGATGTGTCATGTGTCATACAGGCTGGCGTCCGTCACCATGACGACCGCCCTCCCAGACAGCATCACAGAGTGGAGCGTCATGGCCATCAGCGCATCCCAAGATACAGGTAGAGAGAGAGAGAGGGTCAAAGAAAGGTAGAGAGTGTGAGAGAGAGGTAGAGATTGTTAAAAGAGAGGTAATGAGAGAGGGAGGAGAGAGAGAGAGAGAGAGAGAGAGAGAGAGAGAGAGAGAAGGGTAGATCGAGAGGCATTTTTCAAATTAACTAAATAAATGCAAATATTGAACTCACGGTTCAATGTCATTCACTCATTAGTTTCAGGCTTTAAGCGTGGTCCAAACAGAGCCAAGGAAAACAAGATCTTTGGAATGTAAACAACACGTGCGTTTATTGCCCTATTGCCCCATTTCATACAAGCAGGCAGTCTCACTCTGGGAAAATATCACCTCAATGTCCTGTTTGCGACTGAGAGTGACAAAACTGGGATTTTTTTGTGGGGAATTCCTAGACTGTATGATATTCTTCCAGAATCTTCCAATCTTGCATCATATGGCATCAGTTGGTGTATACAGAAATAGTGTGATGGTCCAGTAACAGCAGATTAAGAACAAAGATAAAGAAATCAGAAATAGTAAATAATATGAACAGCATTAATAATCGGCTCTGTTTCAGATGACTTGAATCATTATATAACTCAAAATAGGGTTGAACCTGTCAGTACATATCTCAGACAGTAAGTCAGTCAGTCAGTCAGTCACTAACTCAGTGAGTCCCTCCCTCTCTCACTCCATTATTCACCCATTCACTCACCCACTAATTCACTCATCCACTTATTTTTGATTGTTTATTCACACAAATTAAAAAACAAAGGTTTATATCTAAATAAAGAAAATACATGTGAAGGTGAGGTCGAAAACTATTTGGGCTTATTTAAAACCACTAACTCACTCACAAACTCACCCACTCACTGACACTAGTGTAATTATGTGCTCAGGCTTCTGTGTGGCCGAGCCTTACAACGTGAAAGCCTGGAAGAACTTCTTTGTGGACCTGAAGCTGCCTTACTCTGTGGCCCGCCACGAGCAGATCCAGATCAAAGCCGTGCTGCATAACTACGGACAGCAGAGGTTACATGTAAGAGCTCTGTAGAACACCCTAACAGCACAACAGCAAAAACAAAACGAATAATGCTAACATAACAAAACACGCCAATACCACAAAACATACTGATGTGACAAAACACGCTAACCCCACAGAAAAGCTAACATCACAGAACATGCTTACAAAACAGAACATGCCAACAGCACAGAACATGTAAACAGTGCATAACATGCTAAAATACAGATACAGTCCAATACAAGATCTTATGACAAAGCACATATTTATTAATTCAATTAATTTAATTAAAAATGTTAACAGATCATAACCATTTAATTTAGACAGTTTATCTTAATGAGACAACGCTTTTGGGTGATCTGATGACAATATCAATACACCTTATTTTATTTTCAAACAAGCTCCTTTCTCAAACATATCTGGAAACTGGATAGGTTCCAAAATAAGGGAGCTCCTCTCAGCCCGCAAGTTTTGTGGGCTGAGAGAGAGAAGTGGTGAATTACCGCCATCTGCTGGACTCTCCCTTGGTCCATCTATTCTGGCATTGTTATGCCGTGTGTGGACGGGCGCAAGAGAACATTTTCCTGAACATAGCTGCATGTGTGAAGAGTTTAAATCACTAGCGGCGCCTGCAATGTTATCCCAGTAATTTACCAGGAGCTATGTGTGAAAGGGGCTTCAAAGTGACATAATCAGAATCCTAACCTCCCCCCCCCCCACCCCACACCCCGACCTCCCCCCTCACAGGTGAGGGTGGTACTGATGGTGACAGAGGGCATATGCAGTGTTGCCTTCAGTGAGAAACACACACAGGAAGTGGATCTGCCGGCAGGCGGGACAGTGGTGGTGCCCTACACGTTAGTGCCCCTGGTGGTGGGAAAACTTCCTGTGCAGGTGATGGTGGTGGGCCGGGACATGAAGGGCGGAGACCGCATTGAGAAGACACTTCGGGTGGTGGTCAGTCACTTCCTGTTACAGCTTACTTTTTCACGGTTCAAGTTTTAAGTTTATTGTTTCAAATTTTAGGTTAACTGTTTCAAGTGTCACATTTAGTGTTTCATGTTTACTGCTACATGTTCCTGTACATGTACTCATGTTTCGAATTACAGCAGCTGGATTTTCATGTGTTTTATTGACCATGCTTAATGTATAGAGAGTCCCACTTCCACTGTCCCCATGGGACCTTATTTTGGAAAATATACGGTAGTCAACGGTGAAAGACAAATCATTCTTTGATCGTGTTTGAATGATGCCATGAATTACACATATGATGTTTGTCAAATTTAAAGATAACATTGCAAGTCAAGAAAGACGTTTTGTCGTAAAACTGTTAAAGTATAAGACCGGGAAGATATGTAAGTACAAAGGATGCACACCCAAAAGTGGCGTAACAACATGTATCTCACAAGAAAAAAAAAAGAGTTTGTCTGTCGCTGTTGACTACTGTACATATTATTCCGAAATAAGGTCCCATGGTGGTGGACCAGAAGGGGAGGGACTTAGGCTCTCTATAGGTACTGGTGAAAAGAGGATTCGGCTTGTGCTTGTATGTCCTTTGACCATGTAGATCGTGTATCTAATGACTATAATGTTAATTATATAATGTTAATAATTACAAAACAAAGCCATTCCTTTCCTGATCCCTAACAGCTGGAGGGAGTGCAGAAGACACTTGTCCGCAGTTTTGTGTTGGACCCGTCTGCTCATGGTGGTAAGCTCATTCTATTGGCGTTCTATTCAGACACTATTTTCAACTAGCATCTCAAACTGCCATACTACCAATACAACGAGAATGTCAACCACCAAATGAACTAATGATAATAATGAAGCGATGCATTGGTTGTACAATGCACCACAAGTGTGCAGCCTCACCTAGCCCCTGAGTCGAATCATTCTGACTCGGGCCAGGTGAGGCTGCTTCAATCAGCCATCAACCAAACACACTCTCCAAAGTGAGCTAAAAGCTAAAGGCCCAAGCCGGCTTCACTGCTGTTCATCCTCTTAACAGGAAGCCAGAACATACGTCTGCACAAGGTGGAGCTAGAGTCCGTGGTTCCCAACTCCCTTCCTCTGACCTTCATTAACATCAGAGGTCAGACCCCCCCCAATATCACCAAGCACTTAATATGGACTTTTATTTCATGCTTTGTTCATGAAATACATTACGGGTAGCTGCTGCCACTGTTCAGACCCATCTTGTGGGTTTTGCTTTGATCTGCCCCCCCCCCCCCCCCCCCCAGGCAACGTGCTGGCAGACAGCATCGATAACTCCATCAGCGACGACTCCCTGGCCTCCCTGATCCGCATGCCTGGGGGTTGCGTGGAGCAGAACCTGGCTGGCATCACCCTGCCCCTCATCGCCACCCTCTACCTGGACAACACCCAGGGCTGGGAGAGCGTGGGCGTGCAGCGCAGGGCAGAGGCACTCAGCTACATCACAAAAGGTGGTGGTGGTGGTGGTCGTTGGATGGATTGAGAGAAAGAAAGTATTTCCCTCAAATTTTTTATGAAGGATGACTTTGTGTCTTTCCAGGCTATGAGAAACAGCTGGCTTATCGTAAAAGTGACGGCTCCTACCCCCCCTACAGGAATGAAGGCACTAGTACATGGTGCGTTATTAGCAATACATTCACTCCTCTCTTCATCCTACAACCAGCTTCAGCTTTAAACAACAGCCGTCTGCTTGGTTCCTCTTAAAGAGCTAAATGTCCCAACTTGTATATCAGCAGTCTCCCACGACCACATTTGCATATCTGGCCAGCCCAAGTGGGGCCCCGACCCACATGTTGGGTAACACTGCATCATCGCCATGCTCCCCGAATGTTCCAGGATCACAGCGTTTGTGGTGAAGGTGTTCTCCATGGCCTACTCCCTGGTGAGGGTGGAGAAGCAGCAGGTGTGTGGAGCGCTGCTCTACCTGCTGAAGGACAAGCAGGAGCCTGACGGAGGTTTCAGGGAGGACAACCCGGTTTATACCACCACCATGACGGTACACACACACACACAAACACACACACTGTCTATTGTACTACCATAACGGGACACTCACACACTGTCTACAGCACCACCATGACGGTACACACACACAGACACACAAACACACTGTCTACAGCACCATCATGACAGTCCACACTCACACACACACACACACACACACACACACACACGCACACACTATCTACAGCACCATCATGACGGTGCACACACACACACACTGTCTACATTGCCACCATTATGGTACACACACACACACACACACACACACACACACACACATACAATATTTGGCTCGTGGATATGGTCTTGCTGTGTTTTTGTTTCTATTGTCATTCTACTTATCTTCTACTTACAAGACAAAGTGTGTGTGTGTGTTCATAAAATCAAATTCACGGTCCAAGCCTCTTGCTCCCCCATCATTCGTTGCTAGGGTGGTCTCCGAGGCGGCGAGGCCAAGACCACATTGACCGCCTTCGTGGTCATCGCCCTCGCCAAGGCGAGGAAGGCTGACATCAGCTGCGGCGGGAACTCTGAGGTGAGGGCCCGGTCGCCATGGTTACCCATTGGTCCATGGACGACGTTGCTGCCGTTTGGTCGTTATCCATCATGTGACGAACCCTTTCGTTTTTTTAGATATGTCATTTTTACTGCGAGCTCTAATACATACAGCTACTGCATCGAATATTAGTACCGGTTGGCAGACACAGATACACTGGTAGATGTGCACACACACACACACACACACACACACACACACACACACACACGATTACTACTAATACTCCCTTCTGCCATCCCTGCACACATCCCTAGTTAACCAATCAGCCCGGAATTCTCTTTAATGTGTTTGTATGTATTCAGGAGTTTTGTGTTGTGTTGTGTTGTGTTGACCCCCATGTGTTGTGTTGGGTCTTGTGTACTGTGTCTATCCTCTTTGGGGATAATACATGACTATCTACTAGTACCAGGTGTGTCAGTGGACGTGGTAGAGCTACAACAAGGGGTAGAGGTGCTAATACCAGTCTGCTGTGTGCAGTACGCCATCCACAACGCAGCTAACTACCTGAAGACGGAGCTGTCCAGGCCACTGAAGAGGCCCTACACAGTGGCCATCTCCGCCTACGCCCTGACGCTGCTGGGCAAAGACCCGAGCTACAACCCCATCACTCCACTCCTCAACGCTGTTTCAGGTGCCCTCTCCTTATACTCTCGCTCTCGTGTCTCTCTCGTGTCTCTCTCATGTCTCTCTCATGTCTCTCTCATGTCTCTCTCATGTCTCTCTCCCTCCCTCCCTCCAGAGGGGAGTTACTGGGCTGACAGTGAGAGTCCTCTCTTCTCGCTGGAGGCCACCGGCTACGGCCTGCTGGCCTTGCTCGAGGACGGCTACCTCAATGAGGCCGCCGCACCCTTCAACTGGCTCAACAGCCAGCGGCGGATGGGCGGAGGCTACGGATCCACACAGGTAACCCCCACCCCCACCCTAGGGCCCTATCTCAGGACCACTTCCTGTTTGGTCGCCTAGCGAACCAATCTGGTTTCCACTTTGTTGATTCCCATTCCCATTGTTCTAACATATTCATGAGAATGTGTCGCTTATTTTACTGCACAAAATATTTGGTGGGTTCTGGGGAAAAAAGTGCACCCTCAGTTTGGGAACTGCCAGCGCACTACAAAACAAGAGCGTGGCCGAAACTCACTGACAATCAACTTCCCCATGTCCTCTCTCCCTCGTGTCTGTTCTGTGTTCTGCTACTATCTGTTCTCCCGCCCCCGCCCCCTCCCCCCAGCCCACCATGGTGGTTTTGCAGGCCCTCTCAGAGTACCTTCTCAAAAGAGCCCTTGACCAGGACGTCAGCCTGCAGGTGGACCTCAAGGTGCCGGGCCGGATCGACCTGCGCTACCACTTTGAACCCGGGACCTCCTATGTGGCGCGCTCTTCCAGGGTGAGGACCCCCTGCTGGCCCTCTGGCTAGAGACAGCCCTGTAGCAATTCAATTCAATTCAATTGTATTTGTATAGCCCTTAATCACAGCTACAGTCTCAAAGGGCTTAACAAGCCATATATGTATGACACTCCCCTAGCCCAGAGGGCAAGAACAAACTCCCTTAATTAGCAAGGAAGAAATCTTGCGAAGGAACGCAGAGTGGGAGATCCCTCCTTCCGGGGATGGTTAGGAGTGCAATGGGTGCCATAATTGACATACATACAGGCAAAACATTTTAAGTCATTTAGTTAATGAAAGTAAAAATAAATAAATAATGTCTATGGTGATGGGGTGCTGGGTGGTTAACCGTAAGGGGAGTCCAGGCATCCAGTCTTAGTCACTGCAACATGCCATCATTTTAAGGTGCTACTACTTACCTATAAATCCTTGCACAGATTAGCACCATCCTACCTGAAGGACCTTATCATTCCTTATAGTCCTTCTCGGCCCCTCCGGTCTTTGGGAGTTGGCCTTCTTTCACTACCAAAGGCTAAGAAGAAATCAGCAGGAAAGAGAGCGTTTGCCTATCGACGGCCCTATCTATGGCATAGTCTGCCACCTGTAATCAGGGAAGCTGACTCTGCCGAGATATTCAAAGCAAAGCTGAAAACCTACCTCCTCAGTCTTTCGTTTGGCACCCCTAGGTGCCAAACGTTGCCGGGACTGATGCTGAATGCTTTATTCTCGCTACCTTTTCCTCCTCTAGCTGACAGATACGTCTCTCTAGGAGAGCTATCTTATCTACAAGAAGAGTACAGGAGCAAGAGCATGCTTACCGTGTTTGATGCAGAAGCAGAGCCCCAACGTGGTGACAGCAAATACAATACAGAGTATTGTCGCAAATGTAACAATCGGATTTGTAATGATATCGCTAAACAACAATCGGATTATATGATAATAGCGAATGTTTGCTAAAGGTACTAATTCACTAAGTATTTAGCAGATGGGCGCTGTTACCAGCGACCTGGTAACCGAACCAAACAAACCAAAGTAACCAAGCAGTAATATTAAGAGTGTATTAATAGAAAAGTACAGTTATAGTAAGAGAATAGTAAAGTACAGTTAATAGTGATAGTAAAGTACAGTAAGGGTAAATTACAGTAATAGTAAGCGTATAGTAATAGTAAAGCACCGTAATTGTTAGCGTATGGTAATAGTAAAATACAGTAGTAGTAAGCGTATAGTAATAGTAAACTACAGTAATAGTAAGTGTATAGTAATAGTAAAGTACAGTAATAGTAAGAGTATAGTAATAGTAATGTACAGCAAGAGACTAGTAAAGTACAGTAATAGTGATAGTAAAGTATTGTAATAGTAAAGTACAGTAATAGTACAGTAATAGTAAGAGTATAGTAGTCTCATGTTCTTCATCTCTGCTGTGTTGCCAGGCACCCCTGGACCAGGACTTTGAGGTGGAGGCGCAGGGGAAAGGACAAGGAATCCTGGAGGTAATCATCTTCTTGGAAGGAAACTTCAGTTTCTGCTTCATCACGTTCGTGTTGATACAGCCTAGATGTCACCATTTCTTATATTTGACCTTGTGCTTGTTAAGACACTTCCTAAATCGGTGCACTTTGACCCCAGGTGGTGACGTTCTACAACCAACTCCATGAAGTGGAGGAGAAAAGCCTGTGCCCGCACTTTGAGCTGGAGGTGGCTACAGAAGAATCCAGTGGTAGGTGTGCTCTTCACCCTGAATGCTAAAGGTGTCTTTAATCAGCTATGACGCGGTACGAGTATGACCACTATCTATGACGACAGATACATCAAAGGCCATCAGAGTATCCCAGCATCGTAACAAGTGAGTGCTGGTGTGTTGAACTGACTGTAGTCTTGTGTAAACTGGGATTTGTGATATTGATTTATATGTAAAGACAATTTTTAGGTTATAAACGTTATCTTTGTGGTGAAGTTGTCACAATTGCTCTGCTAAAGTTAGAAAATAAAATAAAAGTAGAGTAATAAAGACAAATAAAATGTAAGGACAAATATAAAACATACATTTATTTATATGATCTGTTTTACTATGAATGTCGTGATGTCATTTAATACATAATAAGATGCTTTGCCATATCACCGGAACCTAAACTACTGACTGCTGTCTGTGCCAAGTGCTACTGGGTCATGGGAATAGTTCAAGGTCAAAGGTCAAGCGAGACCCAAACATGTGTTTTCCTATTCCTTTGTAGAGAAGCCTCCAGCGGATGTTATAAAGTCTTACCAGATCACCATCCGTGTAAGGTACAACAGCTACTATTAGTAATATACTACTACAACTACTACTGCTGCTACTACTACTACTACTACAACCACTACCACCACTACCACCACTACTACTACTACTACTACTACTACTACCACTACCACTACCACCACTACTACTACTACTACTACTACTACTACTACTACTACAACTACTGCTTCTACCACACTTTATACGTATAGCCACTTTCTTGACCTTATTAATGTTCAACATTTAAAAATGACCCTGTTTCAATCCACCAAACTGTGTCCCCAGGGCACTAGCACCCAGAGACGTCAGAATGGTGGTTCTGGACATCAGTCTGCCCACAGGCTTCACACCAGACAACTCTGACCTGGAGATGGTAATGCACAGGGAAGAATGGCGATGCTCCTAGGGAACCTCAATACTAACCTGCCAATTTACGCTCTGTTTTTGGTGGTAATAACATGTATTTTACCTACAGTTTACCTCATAAAATACAAATTTTACCTGCATTTTACCTCTATCTTACCATCGTTCTAATCATGGCAAATTCTTTATGGTAATAAACGGTAAGATGAAGGTCAAATGATAATTATATGAGGTACAATGACGGTAAAATACGCGTAATAACCACCAAATTGGCACTCAAAGTGCTTTACATGGAGTGTGTGTGTGTGTGTGTGGGGGGGGGGGGGGGATATAATGCATCATCTACTACCAGTGTGCATCACCTACCTGGGAAGCCAATATGTGCGAGGAACGCTCAACACACACACTGGCTCTCAGTGCAGAGGTGAGGAATGAAGCTATCCAATTAGAGACCAGGAGATGATTGGAGTGCCATGTTGGTACAAGAGCTAGGTTGGGGACTGGGCCAGGACACCAGGGTTAGCAGAGTCCCTGCCTCAACCTGGAATAAACAACTGACTTATACCCTTACAGCCACTAAAGGGAATATGGTGTTAGACCCAAATGTTAGATGTCCTAAATATAGGCCTATGTCAAAAATGATATCTGTCATGAACAGATAACATCAAATATAAAATAATATACTACTTGGGTTAATCGGATGTGGGACTATGCACTAAAGCTAGAAGGAAGTTTCAGCAAATACTGAACCATATCAACGATGTGACTGTTTGCGACTGCAGAGCACATATACACAGTACACACTGTGACAAAACAAAGAAAATGTCCAAGCTCATCCAGGCGCCGTATTTCAACACATATCGAACTGACCATTACATCCTTTATGTTTATATTCCATTGTTTTCCAGCTCAGCAACTCTGTGGACCGCTACATCAATAACTTCCAGGTGGTGGACAACCTGAGCGATAGAGGCTCTCTCATCATCCACCTCTTCAAGGTGACAGCGCCCCCTAGCTGCTCCTGTATGCACACACCACCGTACTACATACACCCGTACTGTCATCTAACATATTTACTATGGTACTCTTCATACATTTAGTCTAGCATACGCTCTCTTTCACATTTTAGATACATAAGCAGGTAGGGGTTAGGGGGAGTCTTGCTCAGCAATGCCTACAGGTCAACTGCAGACTTTGGGTCTCGAACCCAGATCTGGCTGGCTGGATTCTCAACCTTTTATTTTGTGAAAATGTTTTCCGACCCCAACTGCTTAAATGTTGGTACATATGAATGTGTGTGTGTGTGTGTGTGTGTGTGTGTGTGTGTGTGTGTGTGTGTGTGTGTGTTTGTGAGATAGATAGATAAAGCTGTGACATTTGTACCTTTAGTCCTAGGCAAACTATAACACTTGCCTAAGTTGGCAGCTCCTGATTATTTCTATTTCATCTGTTTCTGACCCCAACTTCTTAAATGTTGGTACATATGAACCCAATCAACATCTGCCTGTAATATCAATGCCCTAGTGAACATCAGCATCGCACCACACTCAGTGATAAGTAGTAGTTTGCTCATGGCTACAAATCATTAGCTGTAATATTATTACAGTTGATTATATGATCAATGTGTTACTAGTCCATGCTAAGCAATACAATTACTCTTCTATACTGAATTATTCAGAGCTCTTCTGCAGCTAAATTGTAATAAATAATCTACCCCATCATCCAATGCACCCCATCCCCTCCATGGCCTCCTCAGGTGTCCCACAAGGAGCCAGAGATCCTCATATTCAGGCTTCAGCAGAACTTCAAGGTGGGCCTCCTCCAGCCCTCCTCTGTTACAGTCTACGAGTACTACAACCCAGGTAAAGGAATCCATGTGAACTACAACTGAGGTAGGGGAATACATGTGAACCACAAACCGGTTACGGAATAGATGGGAACTTCAACCCAGGTAGGGGTTATTTGTGAACTACAACACAGGTAGGGAATATATGTGAACTACAACCCAGGTAGTGAAATTCATGTGAAATACAACCCAGGTTGGGGAATACATGTGAACTACAACCCAGGTAGACATATACATGTAAACTACAACCCAGGTAGATAAATACATGTGAACTACAACCCAGGTTGGGGAATACATGTGAACTACAACCCAGGTAGACATATACATGTAAACTACAAACAAGGTAGATAAATACATGTCAACTACAACTCAGATAGATAAATAAGTTTGAACAATTTAGGTAACTAACCTTAACCCTACAACTTTAAGATGGTTGAATTATATTTATTTTGGGAACGTGGTGCCACTAAGCTCAACAAATGTTGGGAACCACTGATCTGGACGATATAGAGTTCTGTCCCATGTAATATTATTACAGAACTGTAACAAAGGACAATGCTACACGCCACCTAGGTGGCTGCCACACTCCACCTAGGGGACTTGTTTTGGGCTCGTCCAGACAAAGGATGCAGGGTGGTGGTGTTAGAAATCCGGTTTATTGTAAAGGTTTGATAATGATACATGGTGTTGTTGCCATCTGGGAGAACTCCTCGAGGGTGTCTGGTGATGGCTGGTTTAACCCGTGCACACTGATTTCTAACTGTGCAACAGGTGTGCAGCCTCACTCAGCCCCAGAGTCCAATCAGACTCTGCCAGGTGAGGCTGCTTAAACCAACCATCATCCACACACACTCCCGCAAGAACCTATTTAGGTCATGAATGTCCTGACTAAGTGGCGCACACGCAGTGGAACACAGCTCTGTACTTCCTGAATACATGGTAGTATTCATGGCGAGCCTAACGTCTCACACAATATTGTTACCTGTCAATCAGGTATACTGGAGAGAATGGCCCTCAAACGCCAACAGAAGATATTTAAAACATAATATAAATTAAAGTTAATCGTGTCATAGCAGATTATTCCAAGGAAATATGCCATTTGGTAAGTATGGCTTGACCTTAAACT
Organism: Lota lota; assembly: GCA_026745465.1. Classification (NCBI taxonomy): domain Eukaryota; kingdom Metazoa; phylum Chordata; class Actinopteri; order Gadiformes; family Lotidae; genus Lota; species Lota lota. Next base: position 1,268,804 of record JACYXH010000409.1, on the reverse strand, counting down.
CAAAGGTATTGCGAAGTAGTACGCTAACCAGTGTGATGAAGTGTGGAAACAAAGCTATGGCTATGCTAAGCTAATTGTGATTGACCCTGTGCTGGCCAGACCACCGGTGCAGCCGGACGTACAGCCCCCCCGAGGACAAGGTGGCCCTCAGTCAGATCTGCAGGAACGATGTCTGCCGGTGCACACAGGGTGAGGCTTTACCCCCCCCCCCCCCCCCCCCCCCCCCCCCTCCACCTACCATTGGCACTCTTTGCGTGTAACTGTTTGTACTGCATTACTTGTAAATACTGCTGACAAGTTATTCAAGCGTCTACTAATACTTATATAGTCCTATATAATCGCAAGTTCATGTGTGTGCTACAACAAACCTTTGTTATGCTTAGGTGACTGCTGCGTTTCAAAGAGTGACAGTGAAACCTTTCCCATCAAGACTCGGGAGACGCAAGCCTGCGAGAGTTTGCACTATGGTGCAGTATAACATTATCATACTCTGGAACATTATCACATCATCTCATAATCACGTTATCACTTTATAACACTATGGTGCATTATCCTAGTTAGACTTGTTGTGTTATTTTGTTTCCAGTGTATAAGGTGAAGCTGCTGAGTGTCAACCAGAGCTACTATGATAAATATGAGATGGAGATCACACAGCTTATCAAACTTGGTAAGCAACTATGCCTGGGGTCCTCACACACCCATGACAGGGGCCCTCACACACCCATGACAGGGGCCCTCACACACCATGACAGGGGCCCTCACACACCCATGACAGGGGCCCTCACACAGCAAGACCGGGGTCCTCACTCACAAGGACCGGGGTCCTTACATAAACTGTGACCGGGGTCCTCTCACACCAGGACCGGGGTCCCCTCACACACCATGACTGGGTTCCTCACACACCATGACACGTGTCCTCACAAGTCATGTGAGGCAGACAAGAATGAATTGCCATGTGTTTGAAGGGTGCTATGTAAATACATTTGCCTTCTCAAACCCCCTCTGCAGGCCTGGAGCCTGAGGTGGCAGATGGAGCGAGCAGACTGTTCATGTCGCATGGAGGCTGCAGAGACCACCTGCACTTACAGCAGGGCTCCCACTACTTCATCATGGGCCCCAAGGAGGACCTGTGGCAGACTGACGACGGGTGCGTCCCTCTGGTTTATACTTTCTACCCCATCAAGAGGTCAGCGCAGAGACGCGTACCCGGTCGCGGACCTTGGTCGTTAGCATGCAGTCCTCCCAGAGATTAGCAGTAAATCGTCAGACTCTGCGAAGATACGCGTCAAGAAAACTCTAATTGATTTCAGCAGCGAACTTACATCCAGCAGCGTAGTGTTTTTCTTTGGGACTCGATCACCAGACGCGAGAATGAATGAATATAACTGTTTTATATAATTTATTTAACCTGTTGAGTAGATGTTTTACTACTTTCAGTTGGTTCACCAACTGAAAATGGTGTTCGAAATGTTCGAGAAAATCGTGTGCTACGTGTGTCAGAATCAAAGCCCCCCCCAAACACACAGAGCATGAACTTCAGGTATTTTGTGTTCCTGACCTGGCCGTTAGCTAGGGGCTTACAAGTCGGTTCGTTTCCCGATGTCCGCATTTGATCTGTCGGGTGTCCTTGAGCAAGGTGCCCTAACCCTTACCATGAATAAATACATCACTGAGTGGCTTTGGTTAAAAGTGGATAAATGATTATGGAATAAATAGTACTAAAAGATGATGATGATGATGATGATGATGATGATGATGATGATGATAATGATGATGGAGAATCACAAATAGCCCTTTTCCACCAAATAAGCACTGGTTCTTGAACTGGCTTTGTTCAGGATTATTGTAACCTTGGTGCTTTCTAGCGAACCAGCCCGCGTTCCCGCCAGTTTTGAGCGGAACTATTGTGATCAAAGCATGCTCAACGCATACCGGAAGTAAACAGTAGTAGCGCACTCTTTTTTTTCCCCCATCCCCACTCCCAATCGAAATACTGTGAACGGTTCTAAATTAGGTGCACAAAGCAGAGCGGCCCCCGTCCTGTGTTGGTGGAAAAGGGGTCAAAGACAGCTGTGTGTGTGTGACCTCTGTCTGCAGCTACGTCTACATGCTGGGTAAGAAGACCTGGGTGGAACGCTGGCCGTCGGAGGTGGAGTGCACCAGCGACGCAGCCTTGCAGGCCAAATGTACCAGCCTGGAGGCGGCTGTCACGGAGCTGTCCATCAGTGGGTGCCGGCAGTAGCGCAGGCCCTGTGCATGCCTGCGAGCAGACCCAGGGTGGATCATGAGCATGCTACATGCGAACATTGGTTGTAACATGGTGCTTTGTATTGGTTATCATTGGTTATCGTGTAACAAGGTATTTTAGTTACTCATAAATAAAGACTACATGTGTGTGTGTGTATATATATATACATTATATATATATATATATATATATATATATATATATATATATAATGTATGTAGATTAGTTTTTGTCATGAAAGTAATAAAGATCTTCCCAGGCTTGTAACAGGCATCCTTTATTTATTAAAATGTGTGTATGTGTGTGTTATCTGCAGGATGACCTAGGCTGCCCATATCTTTTCATCATTCTATGTGCTATCTATCTTACTGTGTGGTCTGGTAAATCTGCAGAGTTAGTAAAATGGCTTCCTGTGTCTCACCTCCTTCGTGGTATCTGGCCCTCAGTCCAGGTGCTTTTCCTTCTTCTGGTGAAGAGAACAGATAAATAAAGAAGCAACAGGAGAAGCTATGTCAAACGAGAGGGAGATATGATATTGTCTCTGGAGAAAAGTTAAACAATGACAACAAAGTAGGCCAATATTGGACTGTATGCCCATTGTTGTCCAATTAGTCAAACTTGATCAATTGACACAACGCTTATACATACAGCAGCAAACGTGTGTGTGTGTGTTTATGTATTTTATGTCACAATCAGTGTGTTACAGTGCACACTTGTAACCAGTGGCCATCAGTCCAAATAAGCTGTGTGTGCAGCACATGCCCAGGTGTTTTGAAATTAGACAATGTTTATTGAAAATCATTTTAATGTTGTTTTTTTAATTAACAAACATTATTTGTTTTTTTCCTCCACTTGATTTAATTTTCAAAATACAATGACTACAGTTGGACCGCTGGGTTTCGTTCTGTGAATCTACACTGAGATGCTACCTGAATTCTGTCCAGTGGTCGGCATATTTTACGCGTGCGCTGTATGTAATCTACCCGCTTTTGGGAGTGGGGTAGCTGAGGGGGCTGCAGCATCCCCTAGTGGCGGGGTGCTGTAAAATAAATGACTAAACAAGTTCTACAACTTTGAGACAGCAGTCTATAAAACATGGTTGTTGGTTAAATGGTTTAAATCTACCCCTTTTTATGACATTTCATTTAATATTTGAACATTCAGTCGATTTTCAGTGTATCTGATGGGTAAACGCAGAGGACATAGAACACAAATTAATGGTGGATTAGCTAGGCCTGTGTCTGAAGAAAGAATTACCTGATTTCTTTAATAATGGCCCCAAAGCCAAATAGCAAAACCTCCCAGTCGACTCCTGGCAGGCAGACCTACATCATTTAGTAAGTGACCTTATTTATTGTTTCTGTCGAAGATCTGGTAATGCTTTGAAAGTTCGAATGAGAGCAAGAAGATGTCTCTGTAGTTTCCAAAACACCCAGAGACACACTCTGTTTTGGAGTGGGATCTTCAATTAATTCAGTAACTATTAATGATTTCCGTTGCTTTGTGTCTGTGTGTCAGCACTGTTAGTCAGGTGCACTATTTTTGTTCAGTATCACGGTAGATAAGCAGAACTATACATTTTTGGAAACCTTATAACAATCAGTATTTCGGGATGCCTCCATGAAGAACAGTATCATTTCCACACGAGGGAGGTAATTCGTCATTGACCTGAAAATTCGGCTTCCCGTGCTTTCAGATGTGCAATGACGTTTTAGTTGGTGAGAGTTTGCAGGAGTTGGTCATTTCTTTGTATTTCAACGTACACTAGCTGGATCACTCTCATGGTAGAGGATGCACACCTTCCAGTGTACAGGTTTGTTTGACTTGACTAGAGTTAACTTACGGAAAACAAGGTATTCACTCATGATGATTTGTTCACTGAAAATGCCGAAGAACCTTTCTCAAAATGTTACTTTACAACCCTCTAGAAAGATACCCACTAGACATGTATAAAGCGAGTGATATTAAAACAATTCCACCGTTGACTATTAACTCCTGAATTGATTACAGTAGTATTCTAGAGTATTAAACTTCAGGTTAAGTTTGATTAATCTTGGCTGTATAATTGAAAAGGTTGGTTTCAAAAGTAGTAAAAACACCCACCTTTCATGACATGCTGACAAAACATGTTGGCAAAGTTTAAGTTGGATGGGACACATGGCTTCCTATCATGATTCTGTTTGAAAAAGTAAAACTCTTACAGTATATGCATGCATTATGATGTAATGATGGAGCTTCGTTCAGAGTCTCCCAAATTTAGTTGTAGGATCTGCTCAAATTATATACTTTTCCAAATGGAGCCACCCTACTTTTTGTTGTCAACAAGCATATTTCCTGGAAACTTGATTACATGTTATAGTTAGGAGGCTAGTATGGATATGTGCCAAATGTGGATATATATGGATACATGCCACCAGTGGATTCCTTGTACCAAAAAACATAGGTTTTGTATATTTACTTAAGTTTCTAGGTTGATTAGAAGCAGACATAGAGCAAAACATGTACTCTTTGGCGGCCACTTTGACAATTCTAAATGGCGGCCATGCAGGTATCTCCGCAAATGGCAACATTGGTTTTCAGATTCCACATGTTATAAGGTTTACAAAAAATGTATGGTTTTGCCAATCTACCATGATACTGGACGGAAATTATTATCTTCCCATAGTGCACCTGACAATGTGCGCTATAGTTTGACTCATTCTCACTTCATTCTGACAGTGTGTCTGTGTTATGAACTTCAAGTGCCTTGTTCTATTGAAGACTCCAGTTGCTTACCACCGAAAAAGGAGAAGATGTTTTGCAAGATACCAAACACCCGTTGCAATGAGGGAATTTTTCTGAGGGGAAGAGGAACAACAGGTGACAGGCAGTGTAAACTTTAATTCACTTATCATTGCCCAAAATTACAAGGTGGAAACCTTTTGTTGGCTTGAAGTCTGTTTCTGCTTCACGAGATCAGCTGACAAGGTTTCAAGCCAACTTTCCCATCTTGTAATCTTGGTCACTGATAAGCAAATTAAAGATTATACTTGGGAGACATATAAACTGCAAGTCATTTGTAGTTCCACTTCCTCTTGAATGTGGCACTAAGCAGGTTTTAAAGAAGACCTGTGCCCAAACACAAGAGCCACTGTCCAGAGTGGAACTATGGACGCAACTCATGAACTGGACTATCTGAACGTGCCCGTCAACAGGAATGTTATGGTGAAGAGAGAATTTGGTAAGCGCCTTTGTAGAGGAATTATTTATAAGAATGATCGAAATAATATTTAATGATTACATTAAAAAATATATATTTATATACATTTTGAAAAAATATGATTTTTAAGTACACATCCATATCACCAATGAATGGATTTTACTTTGTGTGTGTGTGTGATATTTCAGTGGACATCAATATGCTTGGTTGTGTAATTATACGTGTATGTGTGTGTGTGTGTGTGTGTGTGTGTGTGTGTGTGTGTGTGTGTGTGTGTGTGTGTGTGTGTGTGTGTGTGTGTGTGTGTGTGTGTGTGTGTGTGTGTGTGTGTGTGTGTGTGTGTGTGTGTGTGTGTGTGTGTGTTGTACCCCTGATCAGGAGGAAAGCCATTGAAGTGTTTAGTCGTGGGCTTTGGACTGCTGTGTATTCTACAAGCCACTCTCAACATCTCACTGCGTCTCTGTGAGTCAAAATAATACATTCCTTAATCCATTAATATGATCAATAACGGACTTTGCGTGTTATGTTTGTCACCATTATCTTTTTAAAGATGCTGCAGATACAGTACGATTTTAGCCATCTGTTAACTATTAGTGAGTGAAATGTTCTGTGAGAATATCTGTTCTGGTTAACTCTGCATCTGCCTCTGTGTGAGACCATTTCGATTTGACCATTTTCGATTGATACATGTGTCACCTTTTTCATAAAACAAGAACAACCTCCTAATGTTTGTAAACTTCTAAACCCCGGTTTACTTTATTTTTGAATCAGTATGTTCTGTTTGATTGATGATAATGAGCATTTGGCTAACTGTGTTGGAGCTGAATTAAACTGTTGGACACTCTGTCCCATTTTAGACTCCCAGACAGCTCAGACAGACGAGAGAGAAAAAATCCTGAATTTAATAGGTGAGTGTTTTAAAAAGGTAAGGTTATATAATAGTGTAAATCTTCAAAATTCCTTGCAAAGTGTGTTCTGCTTTTGTGGTTTAAGTTACAATATCTCCTCCGTCTATAAACTTCACATGTCAATACACAGAGTCGCTCAACCAAGCACTCCAAAGCCCTACTTTACTTCAGTTCACTAATGTTGACTGGTGTTACACAAATTTTTTCATCAAATTAAACATTTCTGGATGTGGAAATGTATATTTGAATAAGACAAGGAAAAAAAATACTGTCTAACACTAGTCTACCGGTTGATCGCAGATAGAACATGAAAGCGACAGGAAGTCAGTTATTCTCTATGGTAACCAGATGAGAAATGTAACAGCAGTAGCTCTGTGACTTGTCTGAAGGTACAGCCTCCAATGATCCTCTTCAAACCCCCTCTGCTTGACCAGTTAGACATTTCAGTCAAGCTATAATTGGGATCTCCAACACAAGGTCACATTGTGATCTGTTTTTTATCAAGTTCCATTTTTTTCTTTTCTGATCTGGTTTTTGTGTGTCTTCTCTAACCAGTTTCTGTTGATAATGAACCTCTTACATTCAACAGCTGAACACACACAACAGGGCTGGCTGTATTTCAACAACACCTTCTACTTTATTTCGTCTACTACGAAATCCTGGAAGGACAGTAGGGATGACTGTCTGCAAAGAAACGCGGACCTGGTGGTTATCAACAGCAGAGAAGAACAGGTGTGTGTGTGTGTGTTTGTCTGTCTGTGTGTGTGTGTGTGTGTGTAGGTGTGTGTGTGTGTATGTGTGTGTGTGTCTGTGTCTGTGTGGGGCGGGAGAAAGGGTGAATGCAAGGTCCAGGGTGAATGCAAGGTCCATTGTTCACTCAATCAGCCTTGTTGTCATGATGAAATATTCAACTATTTTACGCAGGAGTTTATTAGGAGATGGCATCGTGAGTCGTGGATTGGACTGAGTTTCAGAGGCACAGAGGGAAACTGGGAATGGGTGGATGGTACAAACATTACTTTAAGGTAATGCTTATGACTCTGGTTCAGCAGCATCTCTTCTCTGATAGACAGTGTACTATCCAGAAATTGATTATCACCTCATGGTAGAATCGTGAGTGTCGTAAACTTGCTATTCTTTCTGGGTTTCAGTTACTGGGGTGTCGGTGAACCGAACCATCTTAGTGGAGATGAAGACTGTGTAGAAGTATGGGACAACAACTGGGTTGATGTGTCATGTTATGATGCAAACCTCTGGATCTGTGAGAAGAAGGCATCTGACAACGAAGCAGGTCGGTAGACTTTGGTTGGCATGTTTGTTAATTTCAGTTCATTCGTTAAAACGTTTCAATAGTTTCACTGTATATCAAGATGAGTTCATGTATGTATTGGTGTGTGTGGTGTACCGTATATGCACAAGCGCATTAGACTACCGTACATAACATACATTAATTATATATTCTGGTATGTACGATCCGTATCTGTGAGTAGATCAATTACATCGTTCTTTCGTTCTTCGATTTGAGCATGCGCAAATGAACAATCAGACTCAAAATGATTTGTTAATTTGAATGAACGAGATCTGAAGATCCGAGTCCGAAAAAAGATCAGAACTTTGCATCACTAATATCAAGATGAGTTCACATATGAATTGGTGTGTGTGCGTGTGTGGTGTGTGTGTGCACACAGGTCATTTTTCCTTTGCCCTTAGAAGGATATGGCAAGGAGGCATTTATAATGGGCCCTGTGATACCTTGTAAGACTCTGCTGTGATTAAGGGCTATACATAGCAAATGTACTTCACATCAAGTTGCTGCAGTTCTGTTCTCCACGGGGTTAATTCGCTGCACTCCCTGCCAGTTTCGTCATGGGTGCTAAAATACAATGTGTTGTCCCGGCTGCTAATAAAAATAATACTTTAAGCAAAAGGGTTAGCCTGGTCTGCCTGCCCATAACCATACCTTACGGTAACCATAGCTAATGTTACCATACTGTACCATAAGCAGACTCTACCATACCTTACCTTAACCACACTTTACCATTACACTACTTAGTTACAATACCTTACCGTAACCACACTCTACAATAACATTACTTAGTTACAATAGCTTACCGTAACCACACCCTACCATAACAATTGTAACATTAACAATACCTTACCTTAGCCATGTTTTAACAATTGTGAGGAACATCTCCTCTGTCCGCTGCTTTGGTGCCTTATGGTTTGGTGCCTTATGGTCTTGTGCCTTATGGTTTGGTCCCTTATGGGTTTTGATTTGGCTTGGGTTTGCGTTTTATATGTTTTTATGTTGCGTTTATGAATATGCATATATTATTTCTAATAAATGTTTTACTTTGGACTATTTGCTTGTTGTGGACTCCACAATAACTTACGATAACCATTCATTGCCAAAACAATAGCTAACCATAACTCATTTGGTTAGTTAATGGGATCCTGATCCGTTTTACTGTGCAGAATTCAACTGAATCTATTATACACGGTCAGGTTTCTATTGTGATCTATTAGACAAGGCCAGCTTCTTTTTTTTCATGTAGTGTATTAGTGTGTCTCAACTAATGAAAACAATAAACCAGTTTCTGTGATTCCTATGATTTTCCTCTTATATTCTACAGAAGACTTAAAACAGGGCTGGCAGCCTTTTGGCAACAGTTTCTACTTTTTTTCTAAAACCAAGAAAAACTGGCTGGACAGTAGAAATTACTGTCTGCAAAGAAATGCAGACCTGGCGGTTATCAACACCAAGGAAGAACAGGTAAGTGTGTGTGTGTGTGTGTGTGTGTGTGTGTGTGGGTGTGGGTGTGGGTGTGGGTGTGGGTGTGGGTGTGGGTGTGGGCAGGGACAGCAAGACTGAGTGGGAGAGTGTTTGCGTGCACGCTAGGTGCATTTTCTACTCAACTGTGTTATCTTATTGACAAATGTTGCTTTTTTAAACAGGAGTTTACTAAGTCATCGATAGGAAATCACTGGATTGGACTGAATGACAGGGAAACAGAGGGGGAATGGAAATGGGTCGATGGGTCAGGCATAACTTTTCGGTAAGGCTTAAGACTCAGTGCAGTACATTGATCGCCTCATGATATAAAGTGGTGGAAAACGTTCTAGTCTTTCTGGGTTTCAGGAACTGGGGAACAGGTGAACCAAACGGTGTCGATGAAAAGGAAGAGTGTGCAGAACTACGTGGGAGGACGCCGCCCAGTATCTGGAATGACAAGCTTTGTCACAGACTAAACTTCTGGATCTGTGAGAAGGCCGCTGGTATGGAGCTTCTGGAAGGAGACCTTCACCCAGATGGTTTGTAGACTTTGAAGTGTGTGTTCATTTGTTGAGAATGATCATTTTGTGTACTTGCCCAATGTAACTGTTAGCTCGTTAATCATGACCTGAAGATGTCTAGCAGACTAGGAAAGTACTGATGATGACAAGCAAGCTGAACAGTGAAACTCTGTGGTATGGATGCGCTCACCATACATGTTGACAGGAAGATCTGTCTTGGATAGGTCCAGCTGAAGGTGGCGCACCTTCATCCAGACAGAAATGTCTGAGAGTTACAGCAAAATACTATGAACTCAGTGTCTGATGGGCGAAAAGAAAGGCAGAGCTGATTCAGAGACTGATCAGCAGCATAACGACAGTAGGAGAAAACATGCACATCAATGATGGAGCCCAGTGAGGGAGAATGGAGTGTATACTAATAGGAAATTACACTAGTGAGAATAATTCCCATACATGATCCATGCCTATCCACAACTAACAGTACATCTCTAAAACCATGCTCATGTTTTGGATATGTTTTTTTTCTTAAATGTATTCTTTGTGTATACAAATGCTGGCCATTCCTGGGGATCCATTGTTCCCATGACCGTCTTCCTATCTGTCGCGGTCGTGTTCATCATCTGAAAGGTACGTTGCTACAGCTGATGTGTATGGTTTGTATCAGTGTTTAGTGAACATCCAGACACTGTTTGACAGATATCAGTTTCTGTGGAAAAAAAACAGATCCCTGAAGAGAGAGACCTGTTCCTGGAACCCAGCTATGACCGGTCTTCGGCTCCAAGGCCCCCCATCACTTCAAACTCTGGGCGTGGTCCCCGTGCCTTGAGCCCCTGAGGTCCACAACGATGGCTCAGACTCCTCAACAGTCCTTCAACGTGGCTTAGTTTATCGACCTTGTTGTTTACTGCATTTGGTACCTAGAAAGGTGCTCTAATTGTAACATTTTGTCATGGTTGTACTTATAATATTAAATAAGCAATCCTTTACTGTTGACGTCACCAGACGCATTCGCGTTTGCAGTGTTTCTGTTTCTTTCCCACTTCTTGGTAGGTAGCTGCGTTCAACGTACGTGTACCTGAGGTAGTGAGATGCTATTAACGATACAGTAGGGTAGGCCTGACATTACTCTATAAACAGAGCACACATACTCGTTTTCTACGTAGCGCTCTGCCTCCTGCCTAATATTTCACCATGTATCAAACATTGAGTGGAAGATATATAAAAAAAAACATTAACCACTCATTGCTATTGTCACACCCTCTCCCGTTCCGTCCAATTCCGCCATCTAGTGGCACCAAGCCTCCATTACCCCTCGTGCTCCCTGTTTTACCACACCTGCAGTCCATAACCAATCACCCACTACAGTACACAGTTGCCGAACCTCGCCTGCCTGACCACCCGTCTGCCTACGTCCCTCTGCCTGCTTGACTTCCCGTCTGCCTATGTCCCTCTGCCTGCTTGACTTCCCGCCTGCCAACGAACCTCTGCCTGCTTGACTACCCGCCTGCCTAGACCTTGCCATACCGTAATAAATCCCTTTTCAACCCGTTCCCTTCTCGTCGTGTGTCTTGCATTTGGGTCCTAAATTCGCAATTCCGTAACAGCTATGACTGCGTTTGCTGCTTGCTATAATCCAAAGTAGTCCAGGCGGGTAAAGAGGTTATTTGCAAAAGTCCTCAAAATATTACTTACTTGTCTGATAGTAAAACACTGGATATTTTTTAATGTTGGAGGTGCGCAGGCGGCATAGTATTCACTCTTATTTGTCTTCAAGGAATGATGAAAGAAGCTACAGAAAGATGAAGGAGGGTGACTACTCCAGCGCATGCGCACATTCTGTAAAGCAGGACATTGAAAATATCTGGTGTTTTGCAGTCAAACGGGTTTTAAAAGTACTGTTTTGAAGAATTTTGTGAATCATTTCTTTAACCACCTGCAACAAATGCACTCATATCGACTCAAGAGACTTTAAGAGTAACGTTACTCAACACTGCAGATCACTATGCCGGATGCTTTGGCCCATGCCTTGTTTTTTGATGAGTTGTGATGCTGCAACAGATTACTGAAACAGATGTTTCTGCATCCGAAGCACGCTCCTAAGTTCTGCCCTCTCTTTGGTTATCCCAAATCTGCGTTATTGGTGACAGAGAGGATAACGTGACTTTGGAGGGAACAATAACCGTTTCAGTTGCATAGGTTTAGCTGTGTTAGAGAGGGAAGACAGTACAAAGTTTAAGTTTAAGCAACCACCAAGTTACCAAGATGTAACCACCAAGAACAATACCTCTTCGATGTCCAAACACTAAATCTGATCAAGCCAACAGCCTATTTGGAGATCATAGAGCAAAAACTGTCTGTCCCTGATTCATCAACCTTAGTTCATTTTCTTCTCTCCTTTGTTCAACCAGGTTGGTCTCATTGAGAAGAACGTTTATTCACCAAGACAAGCAGCATACAATTTAAATCACGGTTACAACACATAACATAAACTAGAAGATAGGGAAATGGTAAAAAACGAATTCCTGTTTCCAACTATGGGTCAAAACATTTACAAAAGTTTTTTGTCTGTACTTTGTAAATGATGTATTATAAAGTAGCGTATGGTGTAGTCATTTTTTTGTGGTAGTATAGAGTATACCAAAAATTATAACATATCATTATAATAGTATATATATAATATTATATTATTATATTTGACCTGCTAACCAAAAGTTGGTAGGAAAATGTGGTTGCTGAAAGATTCAGTTTCACTCCAAATAAGTGTGTGAAATGTGACATGTACTAAATAAAAAAAGGATTATCTGAAATAAAGTACCGGTACTGTTTGTTTGATAATTGATCACCACCATCACATTTTCTTGTTTGTTTTACATTTCAAATTCATTTTTGATGTTATAGATAGCGCATTGGTTTCACCAATTCGTATTGGCCCTCACTGAACTGTAAGAGGAGGTGAATACATTCATGGTGTCATGGATGTAGTAGGTGAGAGAACAATAACAGTGTGGTGTTACTGTTCTCTCTGATGCTAAGTAACTAATTGGCTACAGGCCTGGCATGGTCTAGGATGCGTTATTAACAGCCCTCTGCTCGGTTCCTCTTAAAGAGCTAAATGTCTCAACTTGTATATCAGCAGTCTCCCACGACCACATTTGCATATCTGGCCAGCCCAAGTGGGGCCCCGACCCACATGTTTGGTAACACTGCATCATCGCCATGCTCCCCGAATGTTCCAGGATCACAGCGTTTGTGGTGAAGGTGTTCTCCATGGCCTACTCCCTGGTGAGGGTGGAGAAGCAGCAGGTGTGTGGAGCGCTGCTCTACCTGCTGAAGGACAAGCAGGAGCCTGACGGAGGTTTCAGGGAGGACAACCCGGTTTATAGCACCACCATGACGGTACACACACACACAAACACACACACTGTCTATTGTACTACCATAACGGGACACTCACACACTGTCTACAGCACCACCATGACGGTACACACACAGACATATACACACACACACACACACACACACCCTGTCTATAGCACCATCACGACGGTACACACACGCTGTCAGCGTCACCACCATGATGGCACACACACATACACACTATCTACAGCACCACCATGACCATGACACTATGAATGTGTGTGTGTGACTTTACCTTTGATTACAGCCTAGAGGAAGCCTTACTTACTAAAGCTGTGACATTTGAACTTTTAGTCCTAGGCAAACCATAACACAATTAGCTACTAATTGATTGAACCCAATCAACATCTGCCTGTAATATCAATGTCCTAGTGAACATCAGCATCGCACCACATTCAGTGATAAGTAGTAGTTTGCTCATGGCTACAAATCATTAGCTGTAATATTATTACAGTTGACTATATACGATCAATGTGTTACTTGTCCATGCTAAGCAATACAATTACTCTTCTATACTGAATTATTCAGAGCTCTTCTGCAGCTAAATTGTAATAAATGATCTACCCCATCATCCAATGCACCCCATCCCCTCCATGGCCTCCTCAGGTGTCCCACAAGGAGCCAGAGATCCTCATATTCAGGCTTCAGCAGAACTTCAAGGTGGGCGTCCTCCAGCCCTCCTCTGTTACAGTCTACGAGTACTACAACCCAGGTAAAGGAATCCATGTGAACTACAACTGAGGTAAAGGAATCCATGTGAACTACAACTGAGGTAGGGGAATACATGTGAACTACTACTCAGATAGATAAATACATTTGAACAATTTAGGTAACCAACCCTAACCCTACAACTTTATGTTGGTTAAATTACAGTTGTTTTGTTAACATGGTGCCACTAAGCTCAACAAATGTTGGGAACCACTGATCTGGACGATATGGAGTTCTATCCCAAGTATTATTATTATGGCTGCAGCATCTCTTAGTGGCGGGGCGCTGTCACTGCAAGGCAAAAAATCATTTTAACAAGTTCTACAACTTTGAGAGAGCAGTCTATAAAACATGGTTGTTCGTTAAATGGTTGAAATCTATCTTGCAGAGCTCGTCATAGTGTGCAATGGCCAAGATCAAGACGTCTGTGTCTGGGGTGAAGAAGACTAACTGGGCACCAGGACACCTCTGTGATGCAGCCACTGCTTAGCAGATCATAAGTGTGTCGGCCTCCTCGTGATTGTTTACTTCAAACTGCGTGTTTTGGTTGCTTCTTGTCTTGTCTGATGCTGATGTGATGATTAACTTTGGAGAGTCTGCGTTGTATTTGAGGACTGCTTTAGCGAGGCAGTCTGTTAGATAAGATTTAGTCTGCTCGTGAGACAGGAAGCAAACCATTGGTATGTGTTTGATGTTTGTATCATCAGCAATCTGGTATTGAATAGGGTGTTTGCCTTGTCTTCGTTTCTCTCTAGTCTGCTGCTTTAACAAGTCAGCTTTGTTTGTGTCAAAGACCAGAATAATCTTGTAGAATCCTGTGATCAATCTCAAGAGCCCGTCATTGAAATACTGGCTGAGATCATTGACTGTGTTGGTTGTCCCGGGTTTCTTTGCCATCTTCTGAACGAGGACCATTCCATCTACAATGGCGATTTTCTGACACGTAGAAGGTGATGGCAATGACATTCCCACATCATTCATGTCAACATTCTGTTCCTGTGATAATGGTGTATGCGATTCTTGCTGGGTTGCATTGGTTTTACCCAATTTCTCGAGGCTATGTATAAGCTTTGGCTTATCGGTGCACGGTAGGATTGAGTCATTGGATGCAAACAGTGATCTAGGAGTAAGGGTGAACTCATAGTTTCCGATTGCATTCCTTGGTCAATATCTGATCAACAACATCAACCGGCCGTACAAATCTTTCATTTCTTTCAAATCAACAGACTGGTCATGGATCTTTACTGTCTGCTTCTTGTTTCCTGCCATGTACATGGTGTTGTTCTGCGTCTTGACTGGGGACCAAAGACTCTCTATTGATACATTCGGCAACGTACTCTTTGTACAGCTTCTGTCCGGTGACTCTGTCTCTGCGTTACATTCTCCTGTGGAACATATGCATGTGTGGTGAAGTTGTACAGGCACTCACTGTCTCCAGCGAAGGGATTTCCGGGGCTCAGTATAGCAGCCTTCATCTTGCTGACAGCGCATTGCTCTTACCGGACAACACTTGGCTGTACATCGGGGTGCTCCTGTCCTTTGTCAACCGTGAGCTAGAATTGGCCTTTGAATTCCATAGAAAGGCGTGCAATTTCTGGTGTGGCCAGAAAGAAACATTGGAAGGCGTTATTCGAAATGCGTATTAGCCCCCGAATGGACCTTCATCATTCTGTTCAGATGCTCACTTGCATGGTCTGCGCCAATGGATACAAATCCGTTCACACCAGGTTTCTTGATGACTCTTCAGTTCAAATATGTCAGCGATGTACCGTGGCCAAAGGCGTTTATACTTCAATCAATCTATGGCAAAGAACAGCTTGCTCAGTGCTTCCCCAGCGTGCAGGTGGAGAGTGAGATCAGTATTTCGGGATGCCTCCATGAAGAACAGTATCATTTCCACACGAGGGAGGTAATTCGTCATTGACCTGAATATTGCGTTAGATGATGGCTTTTCGGCTTCCCATGCGTTCGGATGTGCAATGACCTCTTAGTTGGTGAGAGTTTGCAGAAGTTGGTCATTTCTTTGTATTTCAACGTACACTAGCTGGATCACTCTCCTGGCAGAGGATGCACACCTTCCAGTGTACAGGTTTGTTTGACTTGACTAGAGTTAACTTAAGGAAAACAAGGTATTCACTCATGATGATTTGTTCACTGAAAATGCAGAAGAACCTTTCTCAAAATGTTACTTTACAACCCTCTAGAAAGATACCTACTAGACATGTATAAAGCGAGTGATATTAAAACAATTCCACAGTTGACCATTAACTCCTGAATTGATTACAGTAGTATTCTAGAGTATTAAACTTCAGGGTGATTTTGATTAATCTTGGCTGTATAATTGAAAAGGTTGGTTTCAAAAGTAGTAAAAACACCCACCTTTCATGACATGCTGACAAAACATGTTGGCAAAGTTTAAGTTGGATGGGACACATGGCTTCCTATCATGATTCTGTTTGAAAAAGTAAAACTCTTACAGTATATGCATGCATTGTGATGTAATGATGGAGCTTCGTTCAGAGTCTCCCAAATTTAGTTGTAGGATCTGCTCAAATTATATACTTTTCCAAATGGAGCCACCCTACTTTTTTGTTGTCAACAAGCATATTTCAGGGAAACTTGATTACATGTTATAGTTAGGAGGCTAGTATGGATATGTGCCAAATGTGGATATATATGGACACATGCCACCAGTGGATTCCTTGTACCAAAAACCATAGGATTTGTACATTTACTTAAGTTTCTAGGTTGATTAGAAGCAGACATAGAGCAAAACATGTACTCTTTGGCGGCCACTTTGACAATTCTAAATGGCGGCCATGCAGGTATCTCCGCAAATGGCAACATTGGTTTTCAGATTCCACATGTTATAAGGTTTACAAAAAATGTATGGTTTTGCCAATCTACCATGATACTGAACGGAAATTGTCATCTTCACATAGTGCACCTGACAATGTGCGCTATAGTTTGACTCATTCTCACTGTGTCTGTGTTATGAACTTCAAGTGCCTTTTTCTATTGAAGACTCCAGTTGCTTACCACCGAAAAAGGAGAAGATGTTTTGCAAGATGCCAAACACCCGTTGCAACGAGGGAAGGTTTCTGAGGGGAAGAGGAACAACAGGTGACAGGCAGTGTAAACTTTAATTCACTTAACATTGCCCAAAATTACAAGGTGGAAACCCTTTGTTGGCTTGAAGTCTGTTTCTGCTTCACGAGATCAGCTGACAAGCTTTCAAGCCAACAATAGTTTTCCCATCTTGTAATCTTGGTCACTGATAAGCAAATTAAAGATTATACTTGGGAGACATATAAACTGCAAGTCATTTGTAGTTCCACTTCCTCTTGAATGTGGCACTAAGCAGGTTTTAAAGAAGACCTGTGCCCAAACACAAGAGCCACTGTCCAGAGTGGAACTATGGATGCAACTCATGAACTGGACTATCTGAACGTGCCCGTCAACAGGAATGTTATGGTGAAGAGAGAATTTGGTAAGCGCCTTTGTAGAGGAATTATTTATAAGAATGATTGAAATAATATTTAATGATTACATTAAAAAAATATATATTTATATACATTTTGAAAAAATAAGATTTTACTTTGTGTGTGTGTGTGTGTGATATTTCAGTGGTCATCAATATGCTTGGTTGTGTAATTATACGTGTATGTGTGTGTGTGTGTGTGTGTGTGTGTGTGTTGTACCCCTGATCAGGAGGAAAGACATTGAAGTGTATAGTCGTGGGCTTTGGACTGCTGTGTATTCTACAAGCCACTCTCAACATCTCACTGCGTCTCTGTGAGTCAAAATAATACATTCCTTAATCTATTAATATGATCAATAACGGACTTTGCGTGTTATGTTTGTCACCATTATCTTTTTAAAGGTGCTGCAGATATTTTAGCCATCTGTTAACTATTAGTGAGTGAAATGTTCTGTGAGAATATCTGTTCTGGTTAACTCTGCATCTGCCTCTGTGTGAGACCATTTCGATTTGACCATTTTCGATTGATACATGTCTCACCTTTTTCATAAAACAAGAACAACCTCCTAATGTTTGTAAACTTCTAAACCCCGGTTTACTTTATTTTTTAATCAGTATGTTCTGTTTGATTGATGATAATGAGCTTTTGGCTAACTGTGTTGGAGCTGAATTAAACTGTAGGACACTCTTGTCCCATTTTAGACTCCCAGACAGCTCAGACAGACGAGAGAGAAAAAATCCTGAATTTAATAGGTGAGTGTTTTAAAAAGGTAAGGTTATATAATAGTGTAAATCTTCAAAATTCCTTGCAAAGTGTGTTCTGCTTTTGTGGTTTATGTTACAATATCTCCTCCGTCTATAAACTTCACATGTTATGTTGTCAGGCTGACAGAGCATCAGTGGGTTGAGTTATTAACCAAATAAAAGGTTTGTCAGGGTTTGTAATTTCAGTAGAATTTTCCACATCAAGAAATATCTTTCTTTGTTTAAAAAATGTCATGGGTACAAATGTGTACGTACAGAAAACGAAACAAACTGAAACAGACTATAGTAGGCTAGTACCTATACATATCAATACACAGAGTCGCTCAACCAAGCACTCCAAAGCCATACTTTACTTCAGTTCACTAATGTTGACTGGTGTTACACAAAGTTTTTCATCAAATTAAACATTTCTGGATGTGGAAATGTATATTTGAATAAGACAAGGAAAAAAAATACTGTCTAACACTAGTCTACCGGTTGATCGCAGATAGAACATGAAAGCGACAGGAAGTCAGTTATTCTCTATGGTAACCAGATGAGAAATGTAACAGCAGTAGCTCTGTGACTTGTCTGAAGGTACAGCCTCCAATGATCCTCTTCAAAACCCCTCTGCTTGACCAGTTAGACATTTCAGTCAAGCTATAATTGGGATCTCCAACACAAGGTCACATTGTGATCTATACTACACAAGGTCCGGTTTCGATTGTTGATCTGTTTTTATCAAGTTCCATTTTGTTTTTCTGATCTGGTTTTTGTGTGTGTTCTCTAACCAGTTTCTGTTGATAATGAACCTCTTACATTCAACAGCTGAATACACACAACAGGGCTGGCTGCATTTCAACAACACCTTCTACTTTTTTTCGTCTACTACGAAATCCTGGAAGGACAGTAGAGATGACTGTCTGCAAAGAAACGCGGACCTGGTGGTTATCAACAGCAGAGAAGAACAGGTGTGTGTGTGTGTGTGTGTGTGTGTGTGTGTCTGTGTCTGTGTGGGGCGGGAGAAAGGGTGAATGCAAGGTCCATTGTTCACTCAATCAGCCTTGTTGTCATGATGAAATATTCAATTTTACGCAGGAGTTTATTATGAGATGGCAACATGAGTCCTGGATTGGACTGCGTTTCAGAGGCACAGAGGGAAACTGGGAATGGGTGGATGGTACAAACATTACTTTAAGGTAATGCTTATGACTTATGATTATCACCTCATGGTAGAATCGTGAGTGTCGTAAACTTGCTGTTCTTTCTGGGTTTCAGTTACTGGGAAGTCGGTGAACCGAACCATCTTGTTGGAGATGAAGACTGTGTAGTAGTATGGAACAACAACTGGGTTGATGTGTCATGTTATGATGCAAACCTCTGGATCTGTGAGAAGAAGGAATCTAACAACGAAGCAGGTCGGTAGACTTTGGTTGGCATGTTTGTTCATTTCAGTTCATTCGTTAAAACGTTTCAATAGTTTCACTGTATATCAAGATGAGTTCATGTATGTATTGGTGTGTGTGCATGTGTGGTGTACCGTATATCACCCAGTATATGCACAAGCGCATTAGAGTACCGTACATAACATACATTAATTATATATTCTGGTATGTACGATCCGTATCTGTGAGTAGATCTTTTATATCGTTCTTTCGCTCTTCGATTTGAGCATGCGTAAATGAACGATCCGACTCAAAATGATTTGTTAATTTGAATGAACGAGATCTGAAGATCCGAGTCCGAAAAAAGATCAGAACTTTACATCACTAATATCAAGATGAGTTCACATATGAATTGGTGTGTGTGCGTGTGTGGTGTGTGTGTGCACACAGGTCATTTTTCCTTTGCCCTTAGAAGGATATGGCAAGCAGACATTTATAATGGGCCCTGTGATACCTTGTAAGACTCTGTTGTGATTAAGGGCTATACATAGCAAATGTACTTCACATCAAGTTGCTGCAGTTCTGTTCTCCACGGGGTTAATTCGCTGCACTCCCTGCCAGTTTCGTCATGGCTGCCAAAATACAATGTGTTGTCCCGGCTGCTAATAAAAATGATACTTTAAGCAAAAGGGTTAGCCTGGTCTGCCTGAACTAGCACAGAAGCCAAACAACAATCCACTGCTGTTGTTGAGATCAGGAAGGTCATTCCATCTACCCCTCCAGGTTCCAGAGTCATCAGCAGAACAATACACCATTATGTTGTGTTTAGCCAGGTAATGCTATCAATCATCACATGTTGATAGCACCGTATTTAACAATACTTTGTTACATTACCTTACCGTAACCACACCCTACCATAACAATTGTAACATTAACAATACCTTACCTTAACCATATTTTACTGTAACAATTGTGAGGAACATCTCCTCTGTCTGCTGCTTTGGTGCCTTATGGTTTGGGTCCTTGTGGTCTGGTGCCTTGTGGTCTGGTGCCTTGTGGTCTGGTGCCTTGTGGAGCTGGTGCCTTATGGTTTGGTGCCTCATGGTCTTGTGCCTTATGGTTTGGTCCCTTGTGGTTTTAGTTTTGGCTTGGGTTTGTGTTTTATATGTTATTATGTTGCGTGTATGAATATGCATATATTATTTCTAATAAATGTCTTACTATTTGCTTGTTGTGGACTCCACAATAACTTATGATAACCATTCATTGCCAAAACAATAGCTAACCATAACTCATTTGGTTAGTTAATGGGATCCTGATCCGTTTTACTGTGCAGAATTCAACTGAATCTATTATACACGGTCAGGTTTTTGTATTAGACAAGGCCAGCTTCTTTTTTTCATGTAGTGTATTAGTGTGTCTCAACCAATGAAAACAATAAACCAGTTTCTGTGATTCCTATGATTTTCCTCTTAGATTCTACAGTAGACTTAAAACAGGGCTGGCAGCGTTTTGGCAACAGTTTCTACCTTTTTTCTAAAACCAAGAAAGACTGGCTGGACAGTAGAAATGACTGTCTGCAAAGAAATGCAGACCTGGTGGTTATCAACAACAAGGAAGAACAGGTAAGTGTGTGTGTGTGTGTGTGTGTGTGTGTGTGTGTGTGTGTGTGTGTGTGTGTGCGTGTGCGTGTGCGTGTGCGTGTGGGCAGGGATAGCAAGACTGAGTGGGAGAGTGTTTGCGTGCACGCTAGGTGCATTTTCTACTCAACTGTGTTATCTTATTGACAAATGTTGCTTTTTTAAACAGGAGTTTACTAAGTCATCGATAGGAAATCACTGGATTGGACTGAATGACATGGAAACAGAGGGGGAATGGCAATGGGTCGATGGGTCAGGCATAACCTTTGGGTAAGGCTTAAGACTCAGTGCAGTACATTGATCGCCTCATGGTATAAAGTGGTGGAAAACGTTCTAGTCTTTCTGGGTTTCAGGAACTGGGGAACAGGTGAACCAAACGGTGTCCGTAAAAAGGAAGAGTGTGCAGAACAACGTGGGAGGACACTGCCCAACATCTGGAATGACGACTTTTGTGACAGACAATTTTTCTGGATCTGTGAGAAGGCCGCTGGTATGGAGCTTCTGGAAGGAGACCTTCACCCAGATGGTTTGTAGACTTTGTAGTGTGTGTTCATTTGTTGAGAATGATCATTTTGTGTACTCGCCCAACGTAACTGTTAGCTGCTCATTAATCATCACCCGAAGATGTTCAGCAGACTAGGAAAGTACTGATGATGATAAGCAAGCTGAACAGTGAAACTCTGTGGTATCTCTCTGTCACCATACTCTGTCACCATACTCTGTCACCATACTCTGTCACCATACTCTGTCACCATACATGTTGACAGGAAGATCTGTCTTGGATAGGTCCAGCTGAAAGTGGCGCACCTTCATCCAGACAGAAATGTCTGAGAGTTACAGCAAAATACTATGAACTCAGTGTCTGATGGGCGAAAAGAAAGGCAGAGCTGATTCAGAGACAGCAGCATAACGACAGTAGGAGAAAACATGCACATCAATGATGGAGCCCAGTGAGGGAGAATGGAGTGTATACTTATAAGAAAGCACACTTGTGAGAATAATTCCCATACATGATCCACAACTAACAGTACATCTCTAAAAACCATGCTCATGTTTTGGATATGTTTTTTTTCTTAAATGTATTCTTTGTGTATACAAATGCTGGCCATTCCTGGGGATCCATTGTTCCCATGACCGTCTTCCTATCTGTCGCGGCCGTGTTCATCATCTGAAAGGTACGTTGCTACAGCTGATGTGTATGGTTTGTATCAGTGTTTAGTGAACATCCAGACACTGTTTGACAGATATCAGTTTCTGTGGAAAAAAAAACAGATCCCTGAAGAGAGAGACCTGTTCCTGGAACCCAGCTATGACCGGTCTTCGGCTCCAAGGCCCCCCATCACTTCAAACTCTGGGCGTGGTCCCCGTGCCTTGAGCCCCTGAGGTCCACAACGATGGCTCAGACTCCTCAACAGTCCTTCAACGTGGCTTAGTTTATCGACCTTGTTGTTTACTGCATTTGGTACCTAGAAAGGTGCTCTAATTGTAACATTTTGTCATGGTTGTACTTATAATATTAAATAAGCAATCCTTTACTGTTAACGTCACCAGACGCATTCGCGTTCGCAGTGTTTCTGATTCTTTCCCACTTCTTGGCAGGTAGCTGCGTTCTACGTACGTGAGGTAGTGAGATGCTATTAACGATACAGTAGGGTAGGCCTGACATTACTCTATAAACAGAGCACACATACTCGTTTTCTACGTAGCGCTCTGCCTCCTGCCTAATATTTCACCATGTATCAAACATTGAGTGGAAGATATAAAAAGAAAAAAACGTTAACCACTCATTGCTATAACTGCGTTTGCTGCTTGCTATAATCCAAAGTAGTCCAGGCGGGTAAATCGATTATTTGCAGAAGTCCTCAAAATATTACTTACTTGTCTGATAGTAATACACTGGATATTTTTTAATGTTGGAGGTGCGCAGGCGGCATAGTATTCACTCTTCTTTGTCTTCAAGGAATGATGAAAGAAGCTACAGAAAGATGAAGGAGGGTGAATACTCCAGCGCATGCGCACATTCTGTAAAGCAGGACATTGAAAATATCTGGTGTTTTGCAGTCAAACGCGTCTTAAAAGTAACGTTTTGAAGAATTTTGTGAATCATTTCTTTAACCACCTGCAACAAATGCACTCTTAATGATGTAATGTTACAAGTTACTTTTTAAAATAACGTTACCCAACACTGCAGAGCACTATGCCGGATGCGTTGGCCCATGCCTTGTTTTTTGATGAGTTGTGATGCTGCAACAGATTACTGAAACAGATGTTTCTGCATCTGAAGCACGCTTCTAAGTTCTGCCCTCTCTTTGGTTATCCCAAATCTGAGTTATTGGTGACAGAGAGGATAACGTGACTTCGGAGGGAACAATAACCGTTTCAGTTGCATGGGTTTAGCTGCGAGAGAGAGGGAAGACAGTACAAACCAGTATATCCCAGTTGAAGTCGTAGTTAAAGTTTAAGCAACCACCAATACAAGAACAATACATCTTCAATGTCCAAATACTAAAACTGATCGAGCCAGAATGATTGATTGCCAATAATAAAGGCAACGTGAGTCCATATTTACATATCATCCTACGTTTAAAACATTGTGTGCATTTAAGTCTATATTTTAAATTGTTGGTGTTAAATCCCATCAACAGCCTATTTGGAGATCATAGAGCAAAAACAGTCTGTCCCCGATTCATCAACCTTAGTTCATTTTCTTCTCACCTTTGTTCAACCAGGTTGGTCTCATTGAGAAGAAAGTTCATTCACCAAGACAAGCAGCATACAATTTAAAACACGGTTACAACACATAACAGAAACTAGAAGATAGGGAAATAGTAAAAAACGAATTGCTGTTTCCCAATCAAATTACCCAATTTTAAAGCAGAGAGTCAAAACATTTGCAAACAAAATTAAATTGTGTTCCTTTTCTTCAAGTCTTGCCTCAGCGTAATTTAATGACTGTTCCTGTAATATGTATATTATGTATAATAAAGTATTGTATGGTGTGGAGTCTTTTGTTGTGGTAGTATAGAGAATACCAAAAAAAAAAGCTTTATATTTGACCTGCTAACTGTTTGTCCAAAGGTTGGTAGGAAAATGTGGTTGATGTGTTTTATTCACAGCAGGGTGTTCTCGTCTCATACCTATAGTACACAACCACACAGGTCAGCACACTTCACAGCACAGGGTCTCACCCACAGGATTCTGACACTCCAGCTTTACACTGCGTGTGTTTGATCCAACAGGCCTACTATGTTAAAGCAGAACTCCTGATCCAGCAGTCCTGCTATGTTATAGCAGAACCTCTGATCCAGCAGTCCTGCTATGTTATAGCAGAACCTCTGATCCAGCAGTCCTACTATGTTATAGCAGAACCTCTGATCCAGCAGTCCTACTGTGTTATAGCAGAACCTCTGATCCAGCAGTCCTACTGTGTTATAGCAGAACGTCTGATCCAGCAGTCCTACTGTGTTATAGCAGAACCTCTGATCCAGCAGTCCTACTGTGTTATAGCAGAACCTCTGATCCAGCAGTCCTACTGTGTTATAGCAGAACGTCTGATCCAGCAGTCCTACTGTGTTATAGCAGAACCTCTGATCCAGCAGTCCTACTGTGTTATAGCAGAACCTCTGATCCAGCAGTCCTACTATGTTATAGCAGAACCTCTGATCCAGCAGTCCTACTGTGTTATAGCAGAACCTCTGATCCAGCAGTCCTACTATGTTATAGCAGAACCTCTGATCCAGCAGTCCTACTATGTTATAGCAGAACCTCTGATCCAGCAGTCCTACTGTGTTATAGCAGAACCTCTGATCCAGCAGTCCTACTGTGTTATAGCAGAACCTCTGATCCAGCAGTCCTACTGTGTTATAGCAGAACCTCTGATCCAGCAGTCCTACTATGTTATAGCAGAACCTCTGGGGAGAGACGGCTCAGAGCCTGGGCCGGAAACCAGAAACTGCAAGTAGTGGAGTTACGCCTTTTTTCCTGTCCCGTTACGGAGATATTCTACCAAAGATAAACACGTTCAAGTGGATGAAGCTTTCAGAAGGGGATTTTAATGAGTGTATCTCTGCAGTGGCCAGTCTACATGGTGTTGATTTGAAACACTTTGTTTACTACTGCTGACCGAGTTTGTGTTGCTCAATTAAAAGCCTACAGATTCTCGTCTCCAGCAGCATGGTTGGTCAAAACAAATAAAAGTATTATTTATTCTTGGCAATTTATTAACCAGCTACTGTGGCATCCATTTTGAAATCCGTCTGGGCTCCAAGCTGTCTCCATCTTTCAAATGCAACTCCCCTTGCATTTGTATTGCATTCTTTTCCCTTAATGCCCTTGTGTTTTTCGAATTTGTGAAGTGCTTTGGATATGTAGTTTGTTCGACACGTCTCGGCCACCATAGGGTCAGGTTCAGGCCCAGAACGTGGACCTAACCCGGGTTAGGACACGGGTTTTCCTATGGCATCACACTTTAGTTCCTTTTTTGGCATATAGGACACTCCATTTAACAACATATTACATGTTTCGCTTCAATAGGCTATTGAACAGGTTTATAGAATAGCATCAAATAGAATAGAATAGTAAGGAAAATAATATAATATAATATAACTGTATTTTACCCCCCCCCCCCCCCCCCCCCCCCCCCCCCCATCCAAAACACGAAACAACCCTTACGACGACCCACGTGTGACACATAACAAATGCGACACACATCATTTGTTTGCTTTGTTCTTTGTTTGAGTTTGTGTTCTTTTTTTCTTGGATTGGCCGTTGTTCAAACCAATTTGTTGTTTCGCGTGAACGTATAGTGAATTTCCTCCGGGTTTTCCTGACTGAATAGAGAGCGTGTGAAGTGGTGGCCGCCGGGCGGAGGGTGGCGCGCCAAGCTAAAGGATTGTGTGGGGGCGCCGCCTGGGTCACCACGGGTCACAGCCCAGCCGCCCCGCGGTACGGCGTCGCGGTGTCAACACTGTGACAGACAGGGGCTTGCTGTGTGGGTCCCAAACATGACGCATTAACACACGGCGCCGTTTTAATCCCACTGTTGCGGCGTGGTTGGCTTTTCATTGGGAAACAAACACGTTACACGATATATCTTATCAAGCGCATAGGCCTACGTCGAATGAATATGTCAACGTGAATCAATAGTGAATATAAGAAAAGAAAAAAATCGGACATTTTGATCGTATAGTTTTTTTTTGGGGGGGGGGGGGATATTATTGTGTTTAAATGTTAGTTTATTAGTAGGCTGATCCATTTATAATTTGACACAAACTGAAATGACAATGAATAAAGCATGTTACCAATCATGTGTAAAATAAAGTTACTGCTATTTACTGGGCTACTTTTCCTGTTGTTTCACGGGGAATTATCCTGAGTTATAGCCTACTCTTAATAGGTTTAATATTTAAAATGTTTTACAAAACCTAAAGAATTAAACATGTATTTGTGAAACCTCTCAGCAAAAAGAGCAAACCCACGGAAATAACTTGTAGGCAACATTGTAAAAACAAGAGTAAGGTTTGTGGTTGACATATTGTTTATTTGCTATTTATTTAATCAGTGCC
The DNA here is from genome assembly GCA_026745465.1 of Lota lota. Taxonomy (NCBI): domain Eukaryota; kingdom Metazoa; phylum Chordata; class Actinopteri; order Gadiformes; family Lotidae; genus Lota; species Lota lota. The sequence continues at coordinate 1,242,216 of JACYXH010000409.1, read as the reverse complement.
TTGGGTTTGTTGCTCGTGTAAAAGTGTAAAAGTGTTTTTATTGTGGATTGAGCATTCTAAGACAACTATGAACCCCTGTTCAGGTTAAAAGTAGCATGCACCTTAACGTAGGGAAATAAACATATGAGAGCAGATTATAGTGCAGATATGAGCAGCATGCAGTAGGCCTAGGCCTACAATTGCACATAGGTCATGCAAATAAATACATAACTACATTACTATCTGTGTATAGTCATTATTAAGAATAATAAATTGAACAAACAATGAAAACAGTACAAAAATCTACGAATCAATACATGAATTTCAATTCAGAAAACCGACCGCTTTAGAGTTGATATAAGCATTATGGATTATTGCACATCACAGGACACATATATATTATTTACTATAGTGCAGCAAAGAATTATTGGGCCGAATGATTTTATTTGAGTAACTGCAGAATTGTATAACAACATAGGCATATTCATTTAAAAAATAATCGGGATGTTTATGAACAACATATAATTTATGTATTGTCGGTCACTTTGTTTGTCACAGGGTGAGTGTAGGCGAGTAAGCTCACCCTGACGCAACATTTGTCTTTCATCTTAACAACACACTAAAGTCTGACCAAATATCTGCGAGCTATATTCTTTCACGAAAATCAACAAAAGGTTGTACTTCAAAGTTCATATTTAAAAGGGAAATGCATTAAAAGTGTTTAACGAACCATTTTATTAATTGCATTGTATGTCCCCCAAACAGCAAGCTCGCGCTTATCTCCTCCACTTTGTCAAAAGCCCAAAACCGGCCACCATTTTATGAACTTCTCTTCCCTTAACCTCAGCTGCTTTTTATTATCAGATCAAATATATATATATAAAGGCGAAACTTTGAGGATTAAAACCTTCTTAGAAGGAAAATAGAAGAGAAGTCTTTTGGCGCATGGAACCAGTTCCAAATGGTGAGACGGAGCGCACACAATAACGCTGTTGTTAACCTTGCTGTGAAAATATGTTTGAAGAAAACAGCCGATTGTTGCATGAAACGTATTCAAGTATAAAATAATGCCCTTTGTTGGGAGAAAAACTTGAGCAATGTGCGGGTACAAAAGTCCCCTGTGGCATTTACCAGCGCCCTTTGTGAAGTTTGCGCTTTGGCGTCTCCACTTGGCGCATTACCCAGGCCCCTTTAAAACGCGATTGTTTCTTTCTTTCTAATGACATTTACCGGATCAAAACATGCTGTTAATTCGATCAGAAAGCTTCACCCTTCATAACAATAGCAGTATAATTTCTCCCAAAGTTTGTTAAGTTGACCGAAATTAGGCAAATGAATAGGGGTCTCCGGGCTACCCATCTCGCAGGTGACGGAATAATGCTCGTGCACACCAGCTGCATTCTTCTTTATTTCTCCCTTTCTTTCACAGCATTATTAAAATTTAGGCCAATGAAACTATTCATGGGCCTGAATAGACATTTTCCTATAGGATAATAGGATACAAATTGAGCCCCTCTGAAGACTCTCCAGTGGTGGGTAACCCTCGTGTGCCGGGGCCGGCTGGAGACGCCCGGCATGACGCAGACGACGCTCGTGTGCCAGGGCTAATCACACACCTGCCGAGGACTCCAACCAAATAAAGAATGTAAACAAAAAGCTTGCCATCTCTCATAAAAGATGGACGTGTCACCAAGTCGTGTGAGAAACGCCGAGAACAAACGGGGGACTCTGTCTCCAAAAGATCTCCCCTGAACATGGCGGAACAGCCTATTAAAGGCTTACTTAATTACTCTAATGATACTGGACAGGCCTTACACCTCAGACCGGGCTCGGAGAAGAGTTAAGATAGCTCGCTGGGATTTGTAAACAGGCGATCGTGTGAGAAACGCGAGATGGAAGAAAGAGGGCTCTTTTCCCGCCGGCTTTGTTTTCAGTGCGCACAGCGCGCCCCGTCGGATCAGTTCTTATTTCCCGCCTGGGTTGTTACTATGCAAATAATATTCTGAAAGTAATCACGTGTCCTTTGAACAGCCACGTGGATTAACAAAGCACGTTTGCCCCCTGCTAGCCCATGGCATTCGATATATATATTTTTTTTACTATTTCTTGGACTGATCCTAAATGCACACATTTACCAAAAGCTTGGCGCTAATCCCGCGGAATAATTTGCATGCTGAATACCAGAGTCCCTGGATGACGCCTATATAAGGGCTACTTCGAATTTCTCTCTCAGTCTGTATCCTCATCTGCGGTGGAAACCTTCTCTCTGTTACCTCTGATCCCGGGATCCTGCGCTCTCACCCCCATGGCGTCCAAACTCAAAGATCGAAAGGTACGTGCGCTCTGCACAGCCAGCACTTGTTAGATCAACAATTATACTGTATTTCTCAAATGTTTGGTTATTTTTTACATTCTGCGTTTATATTAAAAAAAATATTTTACTACATTAGAGTACATTTTAATAATATGTAGAGAAAAACGGCCAGTTACGAGCCCACGCGTCCTGAAGTAACACAAGCATTTTTTTCTCTCAGACTTTTAGTAGATATCAAGTCGTCTCCAAAACTATGATTCTGCTATTTAGATTGCCATGCACAATATAAATATGAATTTGAATGCTACATTACCGAAAACATGGTTAGAAAAAAGCATCTTCGTGTTCAACTGGTGCGCAAAAAAAATCACTGGGGCCGTTGCGCCCCGCTATGTCTCAGCTTCCACCGTATTCAACGCCATCGTAGGCCTACTTGGTTTATTCACACTTCTTTATGTATAAGGAAGACTGGTATTATATTTATTTTGAATTTCAATGGATTGTAATAACACCCCGTATTTGAATTCGCAGAGAACTCCAATCTCTCACAAAGTGATCGAGAAGCGAAGAAGGGACCGCATCAACCGCTGCCTGAATGAACTTGGAAAAACAGTCCCAATGGCCCTCGCTAAACAGGTACTGCGTTCTGCCATTTAGTTGTATAAAATATCGCATTACTTTAATGTTTCACAGTTTAAAAAAATGTGGCACGATTACAAAACGTATATATATATTTTTTTTTTAACTTCAGAACTCTGGGAAGCTGGAGAAAGCAGAGATTCTGGAGATGACGGTTCAGTATCTACGTGCGCTCCACTCCGCAGACCTTCCCCGCGGGAGAGAAAAAGGTACCAAATGTGTATTATTCTTTCTTATTTGCTAAAATGCATAAACCTAAACGGACAAAAAAATTAAAACAGTAGCATTTCTTTATTTTATTATTTTGGTCGATGTTTGAAATACATCAACAAATTAGGCCTTTAGTCGGCCTACGTATTATTATTATTATGTTCCTAGTATTATTATTATTAAATATGATCATGATTATTATGATTATTATTATTATGATTATTATTAGCATGAGTTTTCCTTCAGATATGAAACGGCATCTGACTCTTATTTTGTAACGTTACTTTCCAGGTGAGCTGTTGGCAGAGTTTGCCAACTACTTCCACTATGGATACCACGAGTGCATGAAGAACCTCGTGCACTACCTCACCACCGAGGATCGAGCCGAGACCAAAGACATCAAGTACGCGCGCATCCTCGCCTTTCTACAGTCCAAGTCCCGCGTAGTCACCGATCCCGTGTTCGGCTCGTGTTCCGCCGGCTCACCGACGACCATTGAGCATCCCGCGGAGTACCTCGGCCAACTGCACTCATCCCCGGAGCACCAGGGACACAGTCCGCAGACAGACTCTCTCTACCAACAAAGTCCACCTCCTGGACACTTCTCGTGGGCCAGCTCGACGCGTAGTCCGACCATCTCTTACCCGCCCGTGGCCATCTCGGCGCCCACGCAGCAACACGGCGGGTTCCTGCAGCCGGTCCAAGGACTCGACCACCATCACCACTACTTCAACTTCCTCAGCCACACGCACGCCAACGCGTTCACCCTGCACAGCGCTGCGCAACATGCCATGTAGATACCGGTCGCCTCCTATCTGTCTTTGTGTCTTTATTTAAAAAGAAATGTATATATTTTTTCATTATACAAAAAAGAGTGTGAATATAATAAATATGTCTTAATTAAACTTTGTTCAACTTTATGTGTCATATGTATGTGTCATTAAGGATTGAACGTTTTCATGTATAATTTGAAGTTCATTTTAACCTAAAAATGATTATTCGCAGTTAGACCTATACATTTAAAGGCTCTCGATCTAGCCCTGGATCTTGAAAAACGTGTCAAGAAATGTAATATATTGAACTTGGTATTGAAGACTTTACTGCAATTCCCTGATAATTAGAAGAGCTTTCAAATTGAACCTCAACTTCCAAAATACACAGTAAGAAGCTTACATCCACGATTTACATTGAATATAATATAATGCAAAGAACAATGATGTTTGTGCAAGGTGCGTCTGTACAGAAGAGAGCAGAGCAGAGAAGAGACTCAATCTAGAGACCTACTTAGCTTTAACGCTTTAACGCTAAGCTGTTAGCTCTCCATCTCCTCTCAGACAGCTTAACAGTTTCAAGCCATTCAAACTACGATTTTATGATTTAGTATTATAGTTAATATCTATAAAAAGTAAATATAATAGTTTATCATTTATATATATATATATATATATATATATTATAATTATTGTCACTCCTGTGCAATATCCACTGATTAAGAACTTTTTTAGAAGAAGAAATCCAAAATAAAGGCTTGACAAAGCACAACTTTGTAAAAGTAAACAAAAGATAAAATTTCAAAGGTCTGATTATTAAAGAAGAGAAAATAGTACAACAAAATAGGTCCAATACTCCAAATGTTCATCCAACTCTTGTGACGTTCATGCTATATTTAGTGGAGTTGGGGGATTATAGAGATTTCAGCCGGACGGAAAAAGCCTGGTTAAAATCTGCTCCTTATTTACATTCAGTTTGTCCGCTGCCCTGACCGACGTGCAGCGGAGAAGGAGGCTCAGTCTCGGGCTCAGTGGGCCCACGTTTAATCTCACCAGTCAGTCATGGGCTAAAATATGAATAAAAGTGTAAGAAACTGTTTTAAGTGGGATGAAACATTTTTTATAAAAAAATGTTTTATTGATACAACTGATATATCATATTGGTTGTTTAAACTGATATAATACATCTCCACCCCCCCCCCCCCCTACACACACACACTCTCTCTCTCTCTCTCTCTCTCTCTCTCTCTCTCTCTCTCTCTCTCTCTCTCTCTCTCTCTCTCTCTCTCTCTCTCTCTCTCTCTCTCTCTCTGGCGGGCCGAAGTCTGGGTCCCCCTGATCTGTAAGAATAGGCTGAATGATGTTATTATCATAATTCATGGGCGTACACCTTGTAATGCAGATATCTTTCTTCCTTCTGCCCTCTGCAGGTTGATGACTGCTTTAATGAACCACTTGCAGTATCGGGACGAGACACGTACACACACATATACACACTTAGCATTTACATTTAGCCATTCAGCAGACACTGATCCAAGGCAACAAGTGAGGCTGACAACTAAAGCATAGAATCCATATTGGAGCAGCTACTGTAGCACTACTGTAGCTCTCTCTGTTCTTCCACGCAGACGGGTCTCACAGACTGTTAACATGAACAATAACAATATCGACGTCACACAATGGTGACCCATGACCTCCTGCTCACGATGTTTGGCCTGTACACCTCTTCTCCTCCTCTCTGATCTCCTCAGAGAACCACAGCATGCTCAGCTCAATGCATGTCTCTGGGTGCACGAATTAACCGAATAATCGCTGACCCCGGGTCTGCATTATCTTACTGCATCTTCTTAAATCCTTACAATTCCTTGTCAGATGTAAAAAAAAAAAATAACACAACTGGACATTGGTCATGGCCTTATGAATCCTGAATGAGATTATGAAAAGTATTTTGTGAATGACTATTATTACTATTATTATTAGTATTACTCCTCTGTTGATCATTATTAGTGGACAGAGGAGATAGGCCATAGTAAAGAAATGCTCGTTCCAAATTCAACACGAGTAAACAACAAAGTGCGCACACTTTGACATGTATCAAACGTATTATGGGCAGGCCTCTGTGTTTAAAGGGGTTCTATGTAAGTAGACCTTCCTTGATATCCGTGATGTAATCATCAGTTGTCATCGAGTTTCGTCCCAAGAAAACTTAAGACCGGAGGGAAGGAAGCAGAAAAGAGAGCGCCAAAAGAAAGGAGCAGAAACGGTATTTTTTAAAGAGATCTTTTGTGGGCCAATGGGGCTGGCGTGAAAGCAAGACTTTCTCAGAGTGCTTTGGCTTCATCCTTGAGTGACCTCAAAGAGATGTAATCGACACCATGAAATCAAGCAGTTTCTATTTGGAGGAACCGAGAGAATCCAAACGTTCCTCCAAATCTCTCCTTTCACAAAAATAACAAAATAACAAGTACCAGCCATATCCCTCTGGGTCACGGTATGTTAACCACACACACACACACACACACACACACACACACACACACACACACACACACACACACATGCACACGCATGCACGCACACACACACACACACACAAACATAGACACCCACACCCACATACACTCACGCACACACGCACACACATAGACACACACACATAGACACAAACACACACACAAACAGACACACACATACATAGACATACACATACACACACAAACACACACTCACACATAGACACCCCCCCCACACACACACACAAGCACACACACCACACGCACACACACACACACACACACACACACACACACACACACACACACACACACACACACACACACACACACATTAATCAAGGTGTCTTGCAGGGCTGTCTGTATAACATTTGCATTCATGGATGTTCCCTTGGATGGATGGGAATGGATGGAAGGATGGATGGATAGATGATGGAAGGATGGAAGGGTGGACGATGCCCAAGCGATGAATAGATTAACCCACATTAACTGCCTGGCTGGTTGGATAAACCCACATTAACCAACCCCTGCGCTGAACACAGGCTAGCAGAGAACGGTGAAAGACAGTGCCCATGCAGATGGAAAAGTGACAATACAATGAAAGGCAGAGGGCTTTGATGGGATACTTGGAGCTTTACAGGCCCAATATTGGTTTAAATGCCGGGCCTAAATAGAGAGTTTAAGGGGAGGAAAAGGGCTAATGTGCAGCCAGATGAGGAAGATTTAGCCCCGGCACATCCATGAATAATAATACATTTAGCCAGGGATGAAAAGGGCTTAAAATCATTTATTGTCATGTAAACTGTGCTTGGATGGAAAAGCTTTTAGTTTGGGAATGTTTGTCTTTGGCATTAATATTGCACACTGAACATTTACAATTCCCCCTTTTATACTGGGCGGTCTCTACTGGAATGCAGGGGAGATGTTGAATAATAATAAGTTTAGAGTTGAATGATGCACACAATCAATGTTAGCCTTAAGAAACATTTTGTTATCTTTTTTTAATGGTGGAGGTGTTGGTGGTGGTGGAGGATGTGGTGGCGCTGGAGGTGGTGGTGATGGAGGAGGAAATGGTGCTGGAGGTGGTGTTGGTGGTGTTTGTGGAAGTTGTGCTGGAGGTAGTGATGGTGTTGATGGTGGTGCTGGAGATGGTGGTGGAGGTGGAGGTGCTGGTGGTAGAAATGAAGGTGGTGGTGGTTGCGGCGCTTGTGGTGGTGGTGCTGGAGATGGTGGAGATGGAGACGGGGGGGGGGAGGTGGTGTGGGTGGAGGTGCTGGTGGTGGCGATGGAGGTGGTGGTCTATTGGTGGTGGCAGAGGTGGTGCTGGAGATGGTGGTGGAGGTGCTGGTGGTGGTGGTGGTGAGGGGGCAGAGCAGCAGCAGAACGTCACCAGCTCACCTCAGGCTGGCTGTCTGAGCCAGACAGACAGGGTTTGTGTGTGTGTTTGTGTGTGTGTGTGTGTGTGTGTCTGCATGTATGTGTGTATATGTGTGTGTGTGAGTGTGTGTGAGTGTGTGTGTGTGTGTATGTGACTGCATGTGTGTGTTTCTTTGCGTGTTTGTGTGTGCATGTGTGTGTGTGTGTGTGTGTTTCTTTGCGTGTTTGTGTGTGTGTGTGTGTGTGTGTGTGTGTGTGTGCGTGTGTGTGGGTGGCTTTAGGGCCGGGGGGGGTCGGAAGAAAGGAAAGGGGAGTTAGACGACAAAAAAAGAGAGAGAGAGAGAGAGAGAGAGAGAGAGAGAGAGCAGAGAGAGTGGGATTGAGAAGGGGGAGGAGGGAGGGAGGGAGGGAGGGAGGGAGGGAGGGAGGGAGGGTGGGTGGGTGGGTGGGAGGGTGGGAGGGTGGGTGGGAGGGTGGGAGGGTGGGAGGGTGGGAGGGAGGGAGGGATCAACGAGATCATTCCCACAACAGATATACCACTATCTCACAGGGTTTAAAGGGCCTCCCTCCTCCTCCTCCTCCTCCTCCTCCTCCTCCTCCCCCTCCTCCTCCCCCCTCCCTCCCCCTAACACGTTAACAACAATGCCCAAAAACTTGGCAGCAGACCCGGCACATGAAGCAACAGATGATTCCCATGCCGGCGGAGAGGCCTGTCTCAGCAGCCTGGCACCAGCCAGCCCTCAGCGGCCTGAAGAATAACCCCACTGTAAGACACGACGCCCATGAATGGACTCTTAGTAAGAGATCTTCTTTTAGAGAGAAAGACACAACAAAACAAAATGACAATCTGCGTCCATGGCTGTCCCCTGTCTGGAGTGTGGAAGGTGTGAGACACAGGAGACACCAACAGATGAAACCAGGGGGCCGCGCAGAGCTGCTTCTCCTGTTATCAGAAAGGGAAAGTTTTGGTTTGAAGCGCATCAGGGAAATACACAAATATATGGACTATAAAGAGTACATTTTGGACAATGCGTACAAAAAAAAACATACAGCAGCTCGTTTGAGAAAACAGATTAGTAATACAATCCTTCAACTGAATTAAATCCCTCCTGTATGGTACAACACCGGCCGATGGAGGTAGGGTATGGGTGAACCCTGACTACCAGCTCGTTTTATGATGCCCTTCCTAACCCGAGGGTTGAGCCCGCTACCTTTTGGCTGTTGGCACGACCCGACGGTGGGCACCCCCACGGATCCGACCCCAGTACCACACCAGATTATGCAAATCCACGAGGTTGCCCCATTCAGACGCAACCCTCTCTCTAGAGCTGCGACCCAAAGATATGTGAGCCAGATAAACAAGGAGTGATAAAGGAGGCAGTGTTACAAGAGCGTGAAGATGGAAGATATGGTCAAAGACTTATACATAAACACATCATGAATGCTGTGCCCAGTCTCTCCCACTGCTTCTGTATCTGTATCTTTGTTGTTCTTGTTGTCTGGTTTTTGCAATAGACCTGTTTACTTACAATTAACAGTTAGCATCGACTAATGCTGGAATTGAACATTTAGCAATTTAGCTACAATATGGGTGCTAGTCATTTGAGCGACAGCTTCCCAACACGTGTCTAATGTAAGCAGAAACCCAAAAGCTATCTCAAACTTGTAGGAAAAATGTGAGAAACTGAAATAAAAGCCCAACCCCCGATCAGACCTAAACTCTTTGTTATTCATGGGAGAAAAGGGGCTACCGTGCTTGTTAACTTGCACAATTAAGGCATCATTTGCCAAGAGACACCGCGGTGCTCTGTCCGCCATTGTTTTTGGAGACAAAGGGCTGAACAGGCCAGGGTGCGCTCAGTCTTGTGTTTACCAGGAGGGCATTTTGTAGTGTTGCGTGCCACAACAAGGGCCGCTGTTGTCGCCCACTCAGACAGCGTGACATCGGAGAAGTGGTGGGGAGCGACCAGGTGATTCAGCGCGGTACTTTAGACAAAGAGCACGTCGCGTTGTAGTTCCTGGGAGGCACCGATGGTTGGCACCAACCATCAAGGGTGATGTCCTCTCCGACGCCACCAGTTGAATGCACGGCATAGCATTGAAGCTGTAGGACCCTCGTGTCATTACAGCCTAGTAGCGTTACGTTTGACCACATCACACAAATAGATCAGTCTACTCGCCTAACCAGTGGACTGTAGCAAATGTTGCTTATCTATCCATCATACATCTAGGTGGACATGCCCACTTGTGATGTCACTAAGGCACAGGAAAAGGCAGAATTTCAAACGGCTTGTAATGGCTAATCACACTCACACCTGGTGGTATAAAAGGGGCCCTTTAAGTGAAGCCAGGAGAGGCCGTAACGATGGTGGTTTGATCCCTCAGACTGGTGTTTTCCTTTCAGTGTTGCTGAAGAAAAGCCAGAGCAACACTCATGAGCATGTAGTGTATGTTTCATGGAGGCATGAGGCATGGGCCATGGGAAAATGCACCGCAACCCAGTCCAGGTGGACAACCCTCTCCTGAGAGCTAGGGTCAAACCATGTTATCAGACATTCTTCCACACGATAAAACCCCTGTTCCACCACTTCAAACCACTTAGTGGTTTAGAAGGTAAAGAAGCATGATGTCACTTCCCCTCCACCCTAATGTAACACCTTCTGTGACGAGGCTAACAGATTCTCCCGCCATGCTTCTGGACAGGCCAAATGGATTTAGAAATGATTATAAATCTATGGCTTGATTGAGTTTTGGGTGGACTGCTTTTATTCGTCATTTCAAATCATTTTGATATTGTTGTGTAAAATACTGACGGCTTCAATGTTTCATACAAATCCCCAAACTTGTTATCAGTAATGGTCACAGGGGAACAACAAAAAAGGACTTTGAAAATACATTACTGTTCCTACTGTTTGTTGTCTCTGTTGTTTCTGTCATTCAGCCTCTTCCACCTGATTAGCCCACACTCTCTTGTGGCTGGGGTTAGGGTTAGGGTTAGGGTTAGGGTTATGGTTAGGGTTATGGGGTCCATGCTCTAGAAGAGAAGAGAGAAGTTGTTTTATGGGACTCTCACTTCACTGGCCCTGCTTTTTGATTCCCTTGAAAATAGTTATCCTCAGATCGTGTGCAGAACCAGAAAAAAGGGGGAATGTTTAGTGTGTGTGTGTGGGTGTGGGTGTGTTTCACAGCCATTACACTTCACTGGCAAACAGAAGATGTGAGGCCTGACAGTGCAGATCAGGATCACCTTCCACCAAGTGTGTTGGTGTGTCTGTGCTCGTGTGTAATGTGGTCAGACCCAAACAGGGGCCGTCGGAGCACCTGACCAACCTGACGTCCCCGAAAAGAAATAAAGAGGGAGAAAGAGTCAATAAAACACAGCGGTCCTAATATGCTCCCTGTGCGCTTGGCTGGACCGCTAAGGGCCCCCCAACACTGTTGTGCTGCCCAATAGACCACCTTTTGTCAAGGGAGACTGCAGCCACTCCTCTGCCTTGAGCTGCATCCAGGGTCCTGCGTCCTGGGCGAGCCCAGGGCCAGAGAGGGAGGACTCAGGGGCCCGAGGGGTCAGACCTCGGGGTCACCCTGCAGAGCAAGCGATCTGCTCCAAGAAACAAAGCAGCAAAAACAAAAAGATGGAGGAGGGCAGCAGGGTGAATGGTGCAGTAGAAGACCTGATCTCCAACCGCTGCACGCAGTCAGACCCCATCATCAAGAGAACTAGTTTCATCGTTCCGGAGAGGACATAATTGTAAAATTGAGCATGCTCACTGAATACATTGTGGGAGGTTTTGGCTCTGTGGAGTGAAAAGAGCAAAGAGCAGATGGTGAAGTTCAATTCAGTCAGGATTTAGGAAATAAGCAGTCTTCTCTAGATGGAACCTCTGTTTCCTTTCTGTCCAAGTTGAGGCGTTCGAGCGACGAGATCAACTACGACAAACATTCTAAATTGAACAGTGGTTCTGCAGTCATGTGATCCTGATCGATTCAATTGATTCCACACAGCGACGGGTTCAGTCCGTCACTGACCCCGTGGTGACCTTCACAGCAGGAGGGCCATGTCTGACATCAGGACCGTCAAACAAGCCAGACAACAAACAAACACATGCTAACATTGCTTCGGAAGAACAGATGTTTGGACATTAACCACGCAATATATTCCCTGTTCATTTATTATTTTACTTTAGTTGATTCTATTATTTGTATTTTGTACATGCATGTTAGCACATATAAGATATCGCTGATATTTCAGTTTTGATCGTGATCTTACTCTTGTAATTTCTTATCATTTCTGTTTTACTTTTACATTTTCAAAGCATTCAAGGGAAACATTAAAACGTATACTTTTTTCTAAATACAGAAAGTCAATTTTCTACAATTGTCATAACATTTGCATGCTCACAGACAAGACAAAGATTAGACGTTGGCTAACAAGGAACACTCCTTTCTTTCCGGTTTGTAATTTCTATGAGATATCATTTATCTTGTTATAAGGAACAAACTATATAAAATAAAATATAAACTTTTTCCTTTAAACTAAAGAAACGTAAGTAAGTAACGAACGGAGAGTCAGACATGCGAGACATGCTCTTTTCATAACCCAAATTGAAATAGTTTATTGATGCAATGTATATTTACATTGAACAATTATTGCACTACAATAATACATTATTTCTAATTAAATTAAATTATCTCTTAAAGGTTCAATATGTAACTTTGATACCGACTGTTATAACGGGTACTGCAGTCCAAACTCACAATAATGAGGGTTAGGGTTAGAGAGTTGGGGTTAGGGTGTTGTCTCCACCACCCCCACCTCCCCAGATTGGAAGCTCGCGTGGGTTACGAGGTTTAGGACACTGAACGAAAACGAGCGCAAGACGAGTATTAATATTTTTTTGTTTAATTTGCTTTTTAATTAATTGTATTGAAAAATACATCTCCACAACAAACAAATCCAGAACTACAAGTTTTAAATATGTAAACGTCACTTGCTTTAAAACATAATTTAATACCGTTCTGACAACTCCAACAACCCAACCTCCATCACAAACTCAGGGGGTGGATGTGTGCAGAACAATGCATTGAATCAGTTGTGTGAGAGACAAGACACCCAAGGATAACTTTCTGAATAGTAGTAGCTTATGACCCCCATCCTCCCCCATCTCTGTCCTCCCCCATCTCCATCCTCCCCCAATCCCCCGTCTTAATATAGCAGATGAGGGAGAGAGAGAGAGAAAGAGAGACAGACAGAGAGTGGGAGAGACAGAGAGCCAGAGAGAGAGCGAGAGCGAGAGAGAGAGAGAGAGATAGAGAGAGAGAGAGAGAGAGAGAGACAGACAGAGAGAGAGAGAGAGAGAGAGAGAGAGAGAGAGAAAGGGGCAGAAAGAGAGGTGAGAGAGGAGAGAGAGAAAGTGAGAGAGACAGAGAGAGCGAGAGAGAGAGAGAAAGGGGCAGAGAGAGAGAGGAGAGAGAGGAGAGAGAGGAGAGAGAGGAGAGAGAGGAGAGAGAGAGAGGCAGAGAAAGAGAGAGAGACAGAGCAAGAGCAAGAGAGAGGTGCTAACAAGATGCACATTTGACATGGGAAGCATGTTATTGTTCCATCCTTAATCTGCCCACCATCTGAGAAGAGGGCCTGGCTTTAGAGGACACAGGGGCCTGAATGGAAGGCCGAGGGCCAACTCAGAGCCAGAGAGCAGTGGGGAGATGCCTGGTGGTGGTGGTGGTGGTGGGTGGAGGAGGAGGAGGTGGGACAGGGTGGCGGGTGGGTAGGTTAGTCTTTGGCTGTTACTAGGGGGGGCTGAGGGGTGGGGAAAGATCAGTGTGGAAGTGAAGAATGAATGTTTCTTTTTCTGGCCAAGGGAAGCGGGTGTTGGGGGGGGGCAGTTCACACACACACACACACACGCACACACATCCCTCCATCATTAACAGCTTTACATGACATGCATTTCTGTTTGTGAGAGAGGGAGAGAGAGAGTGAGAGAGAGAGAAACAAATAAAAAGAGAGACAGAAAGAAGAAGAGAAAAAGAGTGTGATGGTGGGATATATGCTTCTTCTTCTTCCTACAGCTGCAGCTCAGAGGATTAGCCATCTTCCACAAGGCAACATAACACAAGAAGCCTTTGAACAGAAGTCATGGATACTATTAATGATATGGTAATCCTCCACACAGCTACCTCCCAGTAGTGATTATACTGACATGGGAAGAATGTCCACCGCTCCTGGACGCTAACAGGCCCTGCAACACTGTGACTATTGTTAACCAGGCCTGGTCGCAGGGCCTGCACCTACTGCACCAAAACCAGCCTGCAACCCCCCACCCCCACCCGCTTTACATAAACACACACACAAACACAAACACAAACAGAGAAAAGAATGCAACACGTGTACAAACACATGCAGTCAGGGACTCACAAACACGGCTATCGCCCTCTCCCATCAGGGAATATGGTGGTAGTGGTGGCAGCGGAGGTGGTGGTGGTAATAATAATAGTGGTGGTGGTGGTGGTGGTGTCGGTGGTGCTGGAGATTGCATGGCGGGGATGTTGGTGAGATGGTGACGGAGATGGTGGTTGAGGTCGTGGTGGTGGCGATTGTGAGGGTGATGTGGAGGTGGTGGTGGTGGTAGTGGTTGAGGTGTTAGTGTTGGTGAGATGTTGAAGGAGTCAACAGGGAGATATGTTAGGCGGAGTGAGTGGAGACAAGGGGTAATAGATGTAGTAATTGTGGTGGTGATGGTGGTGGTGGAGCAGACGTGAGTTGGGCTCTGGTTACCTCCAAGCCTTTCTCCTGGGTGGTGTTAGTGGGTGGTGGTAGTGGTTGGTGTTATTGGGTGGTGTTAGTGGGTGTTGGTAGTGACAGTGGAGTGGGGGAGGAAGAGTACAACGAGGAGAGGTAGATAACACTCTGCTTGTGTTTGAGTTAAAGTGACTCAAACACAAATACTTTGTCTTCCCCTCCTTGACTTCATCTACACACCGCTGATGAGATGATGGTCAAATACACTCTGTAACTAAGGACCATCCCTCGATCACTCCAGCATGCTCCAGCTGAAGATAAAACCAAAACGTTAAAAGTTAACATTGAAACAAAGCTTGTCTGGTTGGTGATCATTACACGTTGTTAGAGAATAGGAGACTAATTCGTTTAAAATCAGCCTGGGCGACGCCGGCTTTCGAAACGACCTCCACATTGAACAACATCCACTTCTACTTTACATGTGGAGGCTGTAGTGATCAGCCCTCTTTGTAGCGCTGTGTCCTTGGCGCTGACTGATATGTCAAAGTTGAAGCCACGCAGAAGACGGCGAAGACGAGGAGAAAGAGAATGCCACACAGGCACTGACACAGGGAGCAACAGGATTGGAATCATTTAGCATTTCCACGTTTTGAATAAAAATGAGAGCGCTAGACGGTGGAGGAGTTTGATTAGGCAGCTAAGTCGCTCCGAGCCCCCCATTCTCTCTTCCTTCACTGGCCCAATGAAAAAGTCTCTCTTTTCAGCCGTCCCTTGGTACCCCTCCATGTTGCTATTACAAAATCCCCATTGAGCAGCACCCTTGTCACCTGTCAGCTAAGCCCGGCTGGTTAGCTAGGTCTTTATAGCCAGGTCTTTATAGCTAGGTCTTTATCCCCTGCACATACACAGGCTGACTCCAAGACCCCCCCGACTCCTATTTATGCACATATCCCCTACATTCATACAGATACATAGACACAAGCACAAATCCCAACCGCACACACACACTCACACACACATTCACACACACATTCACACATTCAGCCCGGCCCCCCACCTAACCCCACCCAACCCACCCATGGTCACACACTGAGACCGCATGTCAGAGAGCTGTTACTCTAGCAGTTTAAAATTCATTACCCTGTTTATTTAAAGAAGTGTCTATGCTGGGACGGCCTGGCTCGGGGGTGGGGGGGTGGGGGGGGGGCTGAGAAGGGACCTGGGCTCTTCACCCAGTCCAGGAATCAGTAGCACCCAATGGAGACCCCGCACCACCCCCACCCCCCCAACATAGACACATAAACACAAACACATAGAGATACTAGACACAAACACATGGAGAGATACTAGACACAAACACATAGAGCTATTAGACACAAACACATAGAGATACTAGACACAAACACATAGAGAGCTGGCTATACAACTCGTAGCATTAGGTTGGTTGAGATATGAACAAGATGGGTAGGTGAGCTTGCAAGACAAAAGCAAAAATAAAAAACTTTGAATCTAAACCAACTTCAATTCAACAACGGTTTTGTGGTTTTTGTTGTCGTATCACCAACATTTTAAATGACAAGATAATGTATGTGACTGGAGACTAACTAATAATAAATAATATGACTGTTTATTACAAAATATATAGATATATAAATATATAAACAACAACATTTGGTTGTGTTTCTTTAGTCCTGCATGTTACTTAACATCTGATAATCAAACCCAGATTTTGGTTTCATTTTCATTTCATTAAAAGTTTGTACTTAATAAACAATGGATAGCGTAATGTGTAGTTGGTTTAGAGGCTTTGTCCTGACCTGATCCGACCAGCACAATCTGTATGCAGAATAGTGTGCATGTGCGTGTGTGTGTGTGTGTGTGTGCATGCATGTGCATGCATCTTTGTGTGACGTGTGTATATGTGTGTGTGTGTGTGTGTGTGTGCGTCTGTGTGTGTGTGTGTGTGTGTGTGTGTGTGTGTGCGCGTGTGTGTGTATATGTGTGTGTGTGTGTGTGTGTGTGTGTGTGTGTGTGTGTGTGCGCGTGTGTGTGTATATGTGTGTGTGTGTGTGCATGTGTGTGTGTGTGCGCGTGTGTGTGTATTTGTGTGTGTGTGTGTGTGTGTGTGTGCGTGTGTGTGTGTGTGTGTGTGTGTGTATATGTGTGTGTGTGTGTGTGTGTGTGTGTGTGTGTGTGTGTGTGTGTGTGTGTGTGTGTGTGTGATGTGGGGGACAGTCATCGGTATGATCCTAGTGACCTATAGTGAATGAAGAGGGGACCGGACAGACACTTCCGTCTTCAGACCACTAAAGCCTGGCCAGCAGCTGTACAAACCAGGCTTAAACACCACTGCCACCTCTACCTCCTCTTCCACCACCTCTTCCTCCTCCTCCTCCTCCACCACCACCACCACGCCGGACAGAGAGGGGGGAGGGAGGGGAGAGAGGAGAGGGTAAGTAGGGGGACCATGGGGAGGGGCAGGTTAGGGCAGCGGTCGGGAACCTGTTCAGTCGACAGAGCTGTAAGAAAACGAACAGCTCTTTGGCTCGTCTCAGAAGAGCCAAAGAAGAGTTTAAATCATTATCAATCAGGGAAGATATTCATTCATTGCAAACCAGCGTGTGACCATACGCTGGAAAGAGTGATACTTTGTCATAGTCCTTTTTCTGGCATTTCATTGATCTACTCTAATTGTATAGCTTTATTCCCATAAAGATATTCATATGACATTTAAATCACGTTTCATTTTGATAATACAATCTATGTTCAGGCTTGTCGGTCAGCCGTATGCAATCCCTGAAAGAGCCAAGTGTGACCCCTTCCTGACCCCTGGTCTAGGGTCAGATCCAGAAGGGTGGTCATCCGGCCAGGTCACTTAGCCAAGGGGTTATAAAGACCCCCAGCAGCCGCCGCTCATTAACCCCACACACACACACACACATACATACACACACGCACACACACACACACACACACACACACACACACACACACACACACACACACACACACACACACACACACGCACACGCACGCAGCACACACACACACACAAAAACACACACAGGGGTCAGAGGTCCATCAGCCTCCTCTCTGGCCATCACAGATGGACACACGGCCCACAACTCATCGCTTAATCAGAGGATCAACAAAGCCTGGGACATGCACGCTAACAGGCTAGCATGCTAACAGGCTAGCACGCTGACAGGCCAGAATCGTACTAGGTCATGTGCAGTCACATGCATGCAGAAGGTTAACACATAACAACGAGGACGTTTTAATAATTCAGCATGTCATCCAAAGAGAATCATCTTATGCTAACGAAGGAAACAATAATAAAAAACAATAGTCCTTTTTATTATTGTTTATTTTCTTGCCGCGAATCATTTTTCAAACACGTGTAAAGATTTGAACACGTTTCAGTGTTTCAGAATTATAAAGCCGATACACAGCCGAGGCTTCACGAACCTCAACCTCCGAGCTTTGATCAGCCTCCGCATACCTACAGGTCCCCGCGTTGATCACTTCATGGACAGTATAATTGCACTTATAATACTGTCCCAATAAGCGTTGATTTGCTGCCAGAGAGAACCACAACAACATTTCAGTAAGACTTAAAAACGGATGACAAGTCATCAGCAAACACGCAAAACCAAACAAGAGGTTTTCAGACCTGAGGGTGGAAACTCCTGTGCATCGGCGCTGAAGTCCCACTCATGTTTCTAATTGGTTTCCTTTTCTTGCGGGGTTTAAATTCAACTTCTACATAGACGCTCGTCGACACTTCACTGAGAGTCCCCTCTACATTTCTACTGCAACGGCCTCAAGTCTCTTCCTTACAAAGAAATACCGGTGGTCACACTAGAGGTGGCTTAGATTAGTTCAAGTGTCAAATAGCCACAATAATTAAAAAGGGGGCACTTTCACAGCAAAGGCACTACAGGATGAATTCTGAACGTTCTGATAATTGTGCTCATTACTGGCGTCAACACCAGATGGGTGTTCGCTGAGGGCTCTTAAGACGTCCGAGAGGAGCTCTTTTAAAGCGGCCTGGAGGGCCTTGAGATTCCGTTGTCTCGTGGAGTAGCCTGGAGAATAGAGACAGAACGAAGAGAAGAAAGCTCTCGGTCGACAATCTCTCCAGATTCCGGTTCACCGCACTTCTGCCAGGGAGGAGTTTGGGTGTCGATGATAGATCAACTAAGTGTTGCTTAGATTCTGCATTTTGAAATCCTGTTCTTTGTTTTATAGGAGGTTGTATATTACAGAGTGGAGAGTACAGTTGATATGTTACACTTAACGTGCGTGTGTAGTAATAGTTGTTGTTTTTACCAATTATTATACAACCGTACCATATCCAGTATATTTACAAGAAGAAACCCTGAAAAGATAGTGGAGAAAACGGCGTGTAAAGAATCTAGACACACACGTACATACGCATGCACACACACACACCCACAGACTAAGACACACACACACAGACTAACACACCCACACAGACTAACACACACACACAGACTAAGACACACACACACAGACTAACACACCCACACAGACTAACACACACACACACACAGACTAAGACACACACACACACAGACTAACACACACACAGACTAACACACACACACACACACACACACACACACACACACACGTGGGCGGGACATAAATAGTGTTCCCTGAAGTTCACCCAAACTCCAGAAAATGGACTGCAGGCAATGTTCGCTTTGTTCACTTAATCTAATTTGGACATCTAATCCAAAGAAATAACGGACACATTGGATTCAGCTCTGAACTCTCTCCTCCTTGATCCAATTGTAAACTTGAGTAGAAAGACTTCGTCAAAACGGAGGACTTGAATCTTGCTGTATTACTGAACACAAATGCCCCTTTGGGAGAAGTTAAAGCAGTTTTGTCATTAGTGATATAAGAAATAAAATGACCTTGAAATATTGTTATCCAGTTACAAATCCCACATAGTTTGCTGCTAGTAAGCTGTCTAGTTCGTTTTCAGTGGTGTATAATGGTTTATGTTGTTACATGATTACTGATTTTGAAACACTTAATTCTTGTCTAACCCACTGCAGCAATCTTTTCACTGCAGCAATCACTTTACATTTTTAACAATACAAATGTCTTTATTGAAGAATTTATTTTAAACCAAAATAA